>JAGFPH010000436.1:316583-330723 GCA_018207615.1 Philaenus spumarius | reverse complement strand
GGGGAATTTTTAGGACTTTATATTATGTTTTACTTAATGTTTTGGCTTCAAATTGGTACATTTGTCATGAGCCCACGTCAACTGGTTCTCCCAAAGTAAGGTATAGTTCCTACAAAAACAGTTCCCCGATAAAATAGCCTAAAATGAAATATTTTTAGGTGTGTTATTTTTTAAATACAGTGATATTTCGGATTTTTCTGTAATTTTACAGTGTAAAACGTTTAAAAAACTGTCCATTTAAACATGTCCATTAAATGGACCGATAAAGAAATTTCTTAGCGAATTAATTTTTAGATGTGAGAAGCATACAGTTAGAAAAATTTAAATAGCAAAATAATTAAAAGTACACAAAAATATATTCTAATTACGCAGAAAAACAATGAGTTTACTTATTAAAAAACAAAATAAACACAAAAATCATGAATGGACCTTTACAATTATCAATTAAAATGGACAATTAAAGACTCACCGCTCCTTATCATTATCCTCTGCAACTAGTGAATGTCGTAGCACTGTCATACTTCAATCAACAATCGATATTGCCTACATCGACGCGACCCAAGTGTAGCCCACGGTGTCAACAACGATACTAAGCCGAGATAGTTCTCCTACTCTACTACTGGCAGAGAAGCAACCACTTCAACCGCCGCAGTTATTGCGATCTGTTGGATGGCCTAATGATCTTGTAATAGTAAGATAACGGGTTGCAGAATGTTAGCCATGGAAATTAGTTCAGTACGCCAATAAAATAATATAAAAACATAAATAATAAGTTTTAAAATTAAAATTTAAATTCCTTAAAATAACTCGCTGGAGATTTAAGAACAATTTCGACTTAAAAGATTTTAAAGGTCACGATTGAATTATTATATTTATTGTACTTACCTTTTCAGTCTTTTTAAAATAATCCTATTTGAATATTAATTAGCTACGACCGTTTCATCTACACAGAGACATCATCGGGCTTCGTGCTTGTCATGAATACAAAACTTCACACATTAAAAACACAAACACAATACATAATGATAAATATAACAGTCACTGAGTTCACTATATGAGATATAATGAATAAAAGTTGTGGATCCTTATGCATCCTACTACTTTGTCTTCATTCAGTTGACTCACAGTCAATTGTGACACACAGTTGAATTGAGTCAACTAAATGAAGACAAAGTAGTAGGATGCATAAGGACCTAAAACTTATATTCATTATAACGCATATAGTGAACTCAGTGACTTTTATATTTTTTAAATGTGTATTGTGTTTTTAATGTGTGAAGTTTTGTATTCATGACAAGCACGAAGATAATGACTCTGTGTAGATGAAACAGCCGTAGTTAATTAAGATTCAAATAGGATTATTTTAAACAGACTGAAAAGGTAAATACAATAAATATATTTTAAAAATAATAATCCAGAGGCTTGAAATGTAAAATAAATAATTAATTCTTATATATATACATAAGTGACTTTGTACTGACTGACATAGAATCAACATAGAACAAAAACCTCTAAAGATGAAAATACAAAAATTTAAAGGTATATTCTTATCGGACATAAACGCACATTACGAAACGATTTTACTGCCAGCAATATAACAGATAAAACAGCTGATTCGGATCAAAAGCTTAGCAACGCATGTTTGTTGATTGCATTTACTTTCATTACCATAGCAATCAATTTAGCAAATTTATTATTATTCACAGCTAACTAATTAATTGTTTAGGCTTTTTATTAAAATAAAAGCAAACACAAACAAAAATGAACAAAAATGTTTACCGTATTATAATTGAATTATACATCTGTTGTTAAATATAAATAAAACAGCTGATTTGAATCAAAAGCTTAACACAATTTTAGCTTAGGCATATACTGAAACAAAACACGTTTATTGCAAGCATTTACATGAATTACCATAGCAACCAACTATAGAATCAGGTAATTATTCTTCACAACTAACAGTTTTATATTATATATGATTATATATATATATATATCTATATATATATATATTCTAGCTAACCCTGCAACGCTTCGCTATTGCATAATTATTTTGGTGAAATAAATGCGACAAATGATGGTAATTTTGTGTCATAAGGATATGAATTGTAGGTTCTAAACCATGTTATTTATACCACTTCATAGCTGTACACCATTTACATGTCGTCATAGGACCTAGCTCAACTGTTTGACTTTGTGATAATCGGTGTTGCAGTTGTAGTGAAACCCTGACATTGATTTTTCAGACTATGGAAGCACCTTCATGTGACATCTTTTAGAACTGTATTTTTGAACGGCAGCCATTTTGACCTGGCGATTTTATTGACTGTACTTTTTGGAAACCTCACGATGCCCGGCAGGATTTTTATTATTGTATCTTTTGACAGCCTCGCGATGTACGGCAGGATTTTTTTTTATTGTGTCTTTTGACAGACTCCCTATGTGCTTTAGCACGATTAATATTAGAAAAACCTTTTCGCCGTTTTTTCCCACGTTTCTGGGTGGTTTGAACAATGGAACAATGATCTGACTCACAGTATCAGATGACAAACACGGTTCTATCGACGGAGACTGAGAGTTTTGGAGATCATTGCCTGAAAGCTGCTCAATTTTCCCAATATTATCCTCCGCAATATAAAAGGGAACGGGAGTATCAGGAATGGAAGGGTTTAGGGGAAAGAGAACATCAAAATGATAAGCCCAACTGATGCACCAGTGCCTTGTGGTTAGTGAGTAGGAAAGTGAAAGTGAGGGATGGGCAAGGTACAGTTATTTGTAAAAGGTTTCATGTTTCAAGGCTATATATATTTTAAGAAATCGTGATCAGTCTGTAGGCAATGAAATAAAAAATCTAATTTACCAATATTTTAAACCCTTCAACAAAATTTCGTAAGACTTACTGTAAACGTACAACCGTACAATATTTTGTTTAATTGGAATATATATCTCATAAATAGTATATATTGTTTGAGATTTCACCATGATGATAAATATATAGATCGGGGCAGCAAAATATATAGATAGATAGATGCCCCGATCCAAATTTGCATGGATCGATGGAGAAATCAAAGTTAAATGTATATTAACCAAAAAAGTATATCAACAATATATTACACTATGTATTTTTATGGGGATTTTTAGTAACTTTGACATCACCAAACCCCCTAAAAATTCCGAATTTTTTGAAACCCTTTCTTAGCGAGCACCTATGGCCCTAGAGGAAGCTACAGTACATACCAAATTTCATTCAAATTAGTTTGGTAGTTTTGGAGAGATCGTGATTTAGTAAATTTGACTCCCCAAACCCCCCTAAAATTTCGAATTTTTTTAAACCCTTTCTTAGCGAGCACTTATGGCCCTAGAGGAAGCTACATACCAAATTTCATTCCAATCCGTTTGGTAGTTTCGGAGAGATCGTGATTTAGTAAATTTGACCCGCCCAAACACCCCTAAGATTTCAAATTTTTGGAAACCCTTTTATATCCAGCACCTACGGCTCTAGATGAAGCTACATACCAAATTTGATTCTAATCCGTTTGGTAGTTTTGGAGAAATCGTGATTTAGTAACTTTGACCCCCAAACCCCCCCCTTAAGATTTCGAATTTTTTTAAACCCTTTCTTAGTGAGCACCTATGGCCCTAGAGGAAGCTACTTCAGTAGTTTTTGAGTTTCCGTGATGAGTGAGTGAGTGAGTGAGTGGTATTTGGCTTATATATATATATACATAGATATTAAGGCAAAAGCAAACACAAACAAAATTATATAAAAATGCTTACTGTATTTTAAATCAAACATCTGGTGTTACATATTATATTATTTCCTTTAGTCGGCAATATCAAAATTTCTTTGAAATGTTGATTATTGATTATTTAAAAATGACTGGTGATTACAACGTATGCAGTAATTCGAATTATTGGGAATAGTGCATGTATATTTCTATAATAATCTGCCTTACAATTAATCGTCATTTCGATGAAAAGATCAGAATATACAATAATCTGTTTGCATTGGTGTCGTCATGAGTCGCCGCGGGCGAAGCGAGCACAGACGTAGCCCCTAGTAATCAAATAACACAACAATAATCAATATACGTACTACTCGTAAATAATCTAAACATATATTAGTTAAAGAATCTGGGAGGTAGCTCTAGGTTAAAAACTTGTTTTGAGCAAACCTACACCATATTATTTATGAATAACTTTAAAGAAAGTAGCAACCTTACTGCCACCTGACCTACCCGAAAAAAATAAATAACAATGATACCATCCTTTATTATTGAATATAACCTCATAACTCAGAATTTTACCAAACACTGTAACACTTTCATAAGTTTTCCATCGTTTAAAAACTATACAATTGCGGAGAAATGACAAATCCCATATTTAAAAAAAATAAAAAGTAAATTTAGGTCGAGTGTGTTACCATATGTGACCCTCAAAAGTAAACATTGTTCTAACGAAACTTTGATGACATCTCCAACAATTTCAAAATACCACTCAAAACTGATTTGTATGTTTGTATGGCCCCTTATTTGCAAAAAAACTAAGAAAAACAAAAAGTGAGCTAGGCTCTCGATCGTTAGAAGTCAAACTTCTTAGGTTCGAGAATCAGTTCATTCCATTCATGACTATCTTTGCATTTATATTTGATATACTATAGCTGTGAGATTAGAAATCGTTTCAAATGTATGCAGTTTTACAATCGTTTTTGTTTACTTCATTCGCGACAGTTAAGAAAAAAATTAGGCATACAATCATAAAACTATATTTTTAAGTATCTTGGACTCTTGGTCTGAATTATTGCTATTTTATCATACATGTTTGAACTTTTAATTTTATAAATATAGATTTACTGACGATGAAATATTGTGTGGATTTTAAAATGAACAATAATATAGTTTTGCCTAAATGACTCAATTTAAAATGTTTGGGATTCAAATCATTGATTTAAGTAGGCCTATGATTATAATGTATGATTTTTTGTATTGTTTCCCAAAATGTATTACAGGTCTTTAAGTAAAATATTAAATTATAGGCTCTATACATTTGCCATGTTAAAAATCGGCAAAGGAATAGACTCGGTCAGATATAGTTTGTTGCTTGTTGGTCTAATTAGTTTCATTTAAAGAATGGAGTGAACAAAAAGAATTGAAAAAAAACAATGATTAATCATATAACAGCTGATTTCATCCATTAGCTTCAACAAAAAATAAATAAATATCAAAACCGGTTTAGTTAATGTACAGTGTAATACGCAAGCGTGTAGGTACTGGTTCCCTATGCTACGTATTATTACAGTACACGCGGCGCATGCCGTATTCTCTCTGTTTATTCCCGCACTGCGCATGCGTGTCAAAGATTCTCCTACTATTTCCTTTCAATTCCCGGTTGAAGTCGGAGATGGGGAAGCTTTTCACTTTTAGTCTGGTCCTGGCCAATTTACCCTATTGCGCCTAAAGAAGTTTCACTTATAAACATTTTCTGCATTCGTTATTAGCTTTTATGTAGCAAAGGTTATGTTGCAAATGAGATATTCCGTGCAGCTTTATGAACCACGCAGCTCATACTGTTGTTAAACGCTATAGGCTACTTAATATGAATCCTCCTCCACTAATTTACACAGATGTATTCGCGGAACGAAGAACACAGATACATTCGATTTTAAGTTCACGATGTTCATTAGAGAATGCGATTTATAAACAGGATAACATCTTTTGCAACATCAATCGATCCTCAGATATGATTTGCAATACTTATCGGACCTAATACGCTACCAAGATTCTTATCTTGAAAAAGAGAAATTCGTATCGAGAAATTGACGACACGCAAAAGTATAATAACACAAAAATACATAAATATTTTAAAAATATGCCTCCCAGTTAACTAATATTTTAAACCTGATCCTGGTTCCCCATTAACCTAATATTTTAAACGTGACCCTTCTCCCAGTTGTTCCTAATGTTTAAAACATGAACCTGCTTCCCAGATAACATAATATGATCCTCCTTCCCAGATAATCTAATATTTAAATTATAATAACTCTTTTCAGTTACGCTTTACCATAGTTTAAAGTCTTCGATTTAAGGGTGTGCAATACCAGGACAAAATAGTTCCTACGTTATACAGCATTTATCTGCAGTTTTATGAATATTTCATGGAAACTTTAAGATAAGCTGTGGTTATTTGCTGGAAGTTGTTCATGATCATGTAAACTATAATTCGTAGATCACAACAATGGTAAATTATCAATTATTATTTAAGTTTTGTATATATACAGAAAAGCAAAAAAGAAAAGCATTTTTTACTAGAGGAAAAGCCTGTATTTTAGTTGAATTATTTGAAAGCATGAAAACATCGGTATGACTTCGGCATTAATCATCAGAGTTTTCTGAAATATTTACAGTTTAATGCATTTGGAAAAGATAAAAAACAAGACCGCCAATATAAGCTCTTACAAGCAATTTTCTAATCGTGTTCGAGCATCTTACTAATTCAATAGAATACACCCTGCCTACTCAAGTTGACTCTGCTCACTGAATTCGATACATATCCATCACAAGCACGTTAAGTTTCTTTGAATTCACACTTATTTTGTAAGTGCATTTTTTCAAATTAAACATATTTAAGATGTTTCTTGAAAAAAAAATTAAAAATTCTAGCTGCAGTTATAATAAGAAATATAATATGTTAAACTCCAACAACGTCCACTACAGATCATACTAAAACCTGACCAGAGTGAATACTTATACATCACTGGCAAAGCCATCCTAGAAGAATGTAAACGTTGAGGCTGTACTGGAGACTAAATCAAATGAATATGAAAACTAACTTAGGGATGGTACGCATCAATATCAATTGATGTGCAGTAATAATGTAGGTGTTTGTTTTTTAATATTTTAATGTATATGCTGACAATTAAATACAGATGGCTCGGACGAACTTAAGAAAAACTCAGGAGCAGGTTATTTCAACCAGAAGTTAGGGGGAAACTGTTATGCGTGGTGTATGGGAGTAATTAAAATACAGAATGTATATTAAGGTAAATAATAAATAGGTTAATTAAAAAGTGAGAATAGCTTGAATAAACTAGAAATTTAATTTAAGGGAACCTTGTAGTTAGAAAATGAAATATATTTGGATTTTTGTTATGTAGTTTTTAATATTCTACACTTCCCTTCTTTCCGAGCATTTTGATATGTACGGGTGTCTCACGAAGAGGTTTAAACGTTTTATTTTGTATAGCTTGTCCATTAATGCTGAAATTTGCAAAAAAAAAAAACATTTTTGAAGCCTCTTTTGTGGGGTGTGTAAAATTTCAAAAAGATCGATCCATTAATGGGCAAGCTATACAAAATCAAACGTTTAAACCACTTCGTGGGAGACCCGGTATGTATATTTACCACACATCTTCATTAGCGAAAAATGAATTTAAACTATACTTTGCCGGTTGAGTTTTCGTTAATCATCGTTCATTATCGTTCAAAAGTTCATCCTCAGCTTGAACTCTGCATCAAATTAAAAACTATCATAGTGCAAATACCAAAAGTCCTTTTAATTTCAGGGCAGAAATATACTCATAAAAATGCAGTACCTGAGGACATTATGTTAGAAATCAAACATACTTTTCAGGACCTACCATACTGCACAAATGAGTTCTTTAACAACATTATCTGAACCAGAATGCCTAAAAATAACTTTATTGGGATAAAAACATTGACAATTTGATATGCTATCATTACTTACAACTGTGGTGTACTTGTTAAAGTTCCAAGTATTTCAGAAAGTACGTGAGGATGCTGGAAGTAACTGTGTAATATTTATTTATTTATTTGTATAGTAGACTAACATGCTTGCTACAAGGCCCCAGCAAAGATGATGTGGCCGTTAAAAAAAAAACAAAACTATACTTTACAATCATCTTGAAAACACACAATACCTAATAGCCTAGTGGTTACTTATTCAATACGGATCATCGATAAAACAATCATGCCAAGTAACTGTACACAATAATAGGCCTAATAACAATTTAAGAATTTTAGATGCCAGCAAAGCAGCTTAGAAATACACAAAGAGGAAAAGAAATCTAAAAATGGGAAAACAAAGAGAAAGAAAAAAAACCTAAAAGCATTCCAGTGTTTTCACGTGATCAACAGGACTTATTTGGGTCTTTTGCCACGGGTGCACTTTTCTAATAAACTTCTTGAGCTATATAGCTGAATTTGTTTACTGTTATAAATTAGTCTGTGACCTTCATTTTAAGCTATTTTTGTTGGCTAAAAACTCTGTATTAGATGTTAAAACACATTACCCCTTAACGACAGCTATATTGGAGATGTAATTTTCAACCCTTCGACGCATGAAAATCTATTTGCGCAGCAAAATGTTCCAAAGTTGACTTAATGAACTGGAACTTTTGCCTTTACAGAGAGAAATAGAAGTCATACCGGATAGAGTATTGAAAATTCTAACGAAAAGTCCAGAACCAAAAAAACTTAACATCATCACTTGAATTAAGGCCTATTTTGTTTTATTATAGAATATGTTTTAGCAGTGAGTAACCCTCCAACAAATTGACAAGTGAAACCGACCCGCTTAACCGTAACTCGAACATCTTATTAGCGAATTTTCATAGGAAAAATGAGCTATTGCAGTGGCCCTTGACCCAAGGTCGGGAGTAGCAAATGAGCACCGATCATGGTCCCCAGAACACGTTTTGGGGGGAGTCATTAAAATTCATATATATATGTATATATGTGTTCGCACTCTAGCGGCCGCATTTTAAGTCCGATTTGGTTCAAATTTGGTACACATGTTGGTTGTCTACGTCGCCCGGACGAGTTCGTTAGCCAAAAAAATCCAATAACCGGAAGTCGTTTTTTGACCGGAAGTAACTATTTTTTGAGATCTTTCCTTCGAGAATTAATTTTTTTTAGACGTTCTTCTACAAATATAAATGTAGAATGTTATTCTGCACATTTTGTTTTTTTACACGACCTTATAGCTCGCTTGGTTCTCCCAAAATCGAACAAAACGTAATATACCATAAAAGTACCCGGTTCAAAGCCATGTGGTGGATTTTACCGCAGGGTTGGCGTGCGAAATACGCAATGCATTGTGTATTGAAGACACTCCCAATACGGGGGTTGGCGTGCGAAGCACGCAATGCTTTGTGTGTTTAAGATATTCCCAATATTCGGAATGGCGTGCGAAGCACGCAATGCATTGTGTGTTGAAGATATTCCCAATATGCGGAATGGCGTGCGAACAATTTTACAGCAATTCAGCACCGTCATGAATAGACCTATTTCCCAAATTCTTGGTTGAAACTCTAAAACATAGGCCTATAAACTTAATTTTGGAAATTTGCTCTACTCACGTCAGCGGTTCAGCTGCGTGGCCGAATTATTTAGTTTCTCGTTTAATGTTGATAGATCTAGCAACGCTGTCAGTTAGCTTTCGTGACTAATGTTTATGGATCTGGCAACATTGTTAGTTAGCTTTTGTTATTGGTGTTATTATCATAGAAGACAAGAATGTTTGTAAATAAAATAAGGTTAAATTATAATATATGTTTCACTTTTTCTGTTTTATATCATATAAAGAAGTTAGAATAACCAACACATTTTCTTCGTTTTTTAGTTGCAAACTACCCAAAAAATACAGTTTTACTTAAAAAAAATCTAAACCCTGACCACTCAGTAGCCATCTTACGAAATTCACCAATCTCCCCCCCCCCCCCCCCCCCCCTGCGGCCGTAGTAGGGGACAGGGCCGGCCCTGGTAGGGGAGACCGGGGCAAGACGATGACGTTAAAAGTTTTTTTATTTTTGAAAATTTTGTTAATTTAGGTTTAGTTTGTACAATCATATAAATAGTTAGGTTAGGTCCTAGTCTTTCTAAAAACCATAAAATAACCTGACATACAAATGTATTTCTTCATTTTTTCAGTTGTTGAACAAACTATTACAAATCATTTTCTATGGGTCAAGTTGACGACCACATAAAAGGAATGGGAAATTAATCTTAATACCAAATTTAGTATGGTATGGTTTATAAATGACACTACCAATAATTATACTTAATTTTAATTCCTCGTGCAACCATAAGAGGCAAGCAGAGCACTAAACCCAGTCTTCTGTGAGTGGGTCTTTGTAAAATGGGACAACCTGGGCATTTTATCTCCGAATCTTTGAAAATTGATTGACCTTCTTGATTATAAATTTATCCCCCATCATCTTGCCCCGAGTTACACTATCAAATAGTTTAGATTATGCAATCTAAAAAAACTAAGCAATTAAAAATGTAATACCATATAAATGTAGGATATGAAACTTCCTTCAAATTAATATAAACGTTATTTGCTTTAACTTACCTTTGTTTGACTAAAAGTTAATTTCCTGAGCGGCAAAAATTACATCAGACTATCAACCAAATCATGTTTTCTTCTTGGATTGTTTCACATAATATGAAAGTCGATGGCAGCAAGTATTTTATATCCCTGCCGTGTGATGAGCCACCATGCTACGTATGGTGCTTCTACCTATGGCCAATTTTTAGTCAGATGATGATGATGACAGTAGTAAAGATTGCCCGCTCGTCATGTTGCCCCGGTATCCCCTATACCGGCATCACCTGCCCCTATAAGTCTACTAATAAGTATGATGTAAATTTGTGTAAATAATTTAAAAATAATTAAATCAATAAAAAAACTATTTTTTAATATACCACGTTTTTAAAACGAACTAAAACGTATAAAATAATTTTCCGTGGATCCTTTTAAAATTTTGAGGGCAAATTTTTAGTGGCTATAGAGATTTTTTAAGACTTAAAGAGAAAAATGTGGGGCGCAGGCAATCCATGATAGTTAAGGAGGAGTAAATAAATTACATTACAATGAATCCCATTTCCAATGCACTGAAATTGGTTATGAATTAATCCGGAATATCTACTTTAAGTATCTACTGGCTGCGCCCCACGTTTTTTAATCTTATGTCTTATCAAAATCTCCTTAAAAATTCGCCCTCAAAATTTTAAAAGGGCCCACGGAAAATTATTTTATACTTTTTAGTTCGTTTTAAAAACGTGGTATATTAAAAATAGTTTTTTTTATTGAATTAACAATTTTCTGCTTTTTAGACTTATGCCCGGGTGAAAGGTTCTAATCAATTGTATATACACAGGGTGGTTATAAAGTCACTTCCCCCTCCTTTAACTTTTGTGTTTGTTAAAACAAACAAATATCCTTTGGGGAACGATACTAACTTAACCCAAAGTATCTTCTGAAGCAATCGGAAATTTTAAGTGTCCCCTAAAAATGAGGGATTTTGGGGGCCACTCAAACTTTTTAAATTTGAAGTATGGTCATGTGATACCTCATTTTAAAGATCTATTTAAGACTAGGAAAATTACATAAAGAAAATAAAAATCGGACCACCCAAAACAAAATGGCGGCCCTAAATGTGTTGAAATAAATCGACATAAAGTTGCTAATATCTCGAAAAGGAAGAGTTTTTAGAGACAATTTCAAGAGACAAAAAATGTTTATTTCAAAGTGCTTGACCTACAAAATTGCTTCCAAATCGATTTCGTAAATTTTATTCGACTCCACATCTTAAAACATTTTGTAAAAAATCAAAATTTACGAAATCGATTTGGAAGCAATTTTGTAGGTCAAACACTTTGAAATAAAAAGTTTTTGTCTCTTGAATTTTTTCTAAAAACTCTTCCTTTTCGAGATATTAGCAACTTTATGTCGATTTATTTCAACACGTTTAGGGCCGCCATTTTGTTTTGGGTGGTCCGATTTTTATTTTCTTTATTTAATTTTCCCAGTCTTAAATATACCTTTAAAATGAGGTATCACATGACAATACTTCCCATTTAAAATTTTGAGTTGCCCCCAAAATCCCCCATTTTTAGGGGATACTCAAAATTTCCGGTGGCTTCAAAAGGTACTTTGGGTTAAGTTAGAATCGTTCCCCAAAGAATATTTGTTTGTTTTAACAAACACAAAAGTTAACGGCGGGGGGGGGGAGTGACTTTATAACCACCCTGTGTATAAAACCTCATTTATTCGAAATTTTTTTATCCGAAAATTTGGTTTATCTGGACAAAATTTGGAAAAATTGTTTTTAATACTGTAAATCTTTTGTTATACAGTAATTGAGCTCGTCACCATAGCTCCCCTTGATTTACCATCATAATTAATTATAACGTCTTGTTTTGTAAGAAATACAACACAATGAAATAAATGTACAGTAATAACAACAGCTAACATTGGAATGTATGCCTAGTAATGGTAAAAATGCCAAAATCGGTTTATCCAAAATTTCGTTTATCCGGAAAGGGACTGGTCCCATCAATTTCGGATAAACAAGGTTTCAGTGTATATTGATGAGATTGTGACAGGGAATTATATTTAAAATTTCAAGTCTCTAGCAAATCGGGAAGTTAGTTTAAACTCGATTGCAAAGTTATACTCGGACAGACAGACATACATGACGGAAACCGAACTCCGGTTGAATTCTGTATTGTCATCCAGTTCTGACCTATATATTATTTAAAATTTCAAGTCTCTAGCTCATCGGGAAGTTAGTTTAAACTCGATTGCAAATTTCCACCCGGACAGACAGACATGACGGAAACCGAACTAATAAAAACGTGTTAATAATGCCAATTTGGAAAAGTTAAAACTTAAATCTCGAACACACGTAAACGTTTTTCTCCCAACTTTTATCACTCAGAAATTACAAAGGTAAAAATAATCAGTTTACGATACATGAGTAGAATAGATTTAAGATTGTTTTTATCTACGACTAGAGGAAACCCCTGCGTGCTCCGTACGCCAACCCCATTGGAACCTTCTATCATGTTATGTTTTCTTTATAATAAAGGTGCAGAATTAATAATAACCCCAAAGCTAAGATGGTAAATAATGTTAAATAATATGTTCAAATAAAATTATGTTGTATATTTTATAACAGCAGTTATAATAAAGGTTAAAAAATCCAGCAAGGCTCAGGTCTACACTTTAATAAAAACCTAACCTAAAAGTTACAAATACAAATAATTGCTTCAAAGTTTGAAATCAGCAGTTAATGGAAATATTGGAGTAAACAGCTGTTGTATCTGTTATTTTATTCAATTGGTTGCCATGGTAATAAATGTAAATACATGTGTTGGTTCAACAGTCTAGGAATAACCTAAGATTTTTTCCGACTAAACTTACAAATATTGAAATAAAAAATGTTTTTATCAAAATGAATTGTAGAATATGTTACTCAGGGATAGTGTAGCTTTTTATTAGTAAAACTATTTTTTCAATCGGTTCAGTAGTTCCAGAGATCACCCCCTACATACAAACAAACAAACAAATTTTACCTCTTTATAATATTAGTACAGAATAATATAGATGAATAAAAAATCAGAGCTCTCGCTAACAGCTAAAACAATATTTACGTGTGCTTCTGTTTACTCTTTTCGTTGCCTCAGCAGGTCATCTCTTGACCGCTTGACTTAAAAATCAACTAATTTGGGACCAATTTTATAAAATAATTTACTTTAATGCCCCGAAAATAGTGGAATAGGAAAGTACATTTCTTGATATTAATAGAGAAAGACTGTATCAAATCGCACTAGCGTGCGCAACTACCACCCCTTTGGTAACGGCAACCGGAAACGAGTTATTTGTTAAACATTTTAACCCTAATTGAGTAATGAGCCAAATGGGTGTGGTGGAGGAGTCAGAATTTCTTTGATCTATGAGCCAAAAACTACCATTAAAAAAACTCAGCACTACGCACCTTCGCTGGCTGCTTTGAACCAGACCAATGACTTAGTTCTGTTTCTAACTTCTTCAACAAAATTATAATAAACATGGAATATGATGTAAACTTTATTTATTTACAAATACTATTTTCTTTTATGATAATAACATTAATTACTAAGGTTAACTGACAATGTAGCAAGATTTTACCAACATTATTCACAACACTAACAGAGTTATCAGTGCTATGAAAATTAATCAAGAAAGGTAAGTGATATTGTTTTCAGTTCTATCAACATTAATCACAAAAGCTAACTGCCAGTGTTGCCAGATCTATCAACATCAATCACAAAAGCGAACTGACAGTGTTGCCTGA
>JAGFPH010000436.1:295919-316573 GCA_018207615.1 Philaenus spumarius | reverse complement strand
TAACTTTCAGGGTTGCCTTATCTATCAACATTAGTTACAAAAGCGAAATGACAGTGTTGCCTGATCATTAACCGTTAATCACAAAAGCTAACTTTCTGGGTTACCTTATCTGCCAACATTAATCACAAAAGCTAACTTTCAGGGTTGCCTTGTCTATCAACATTAATTACAAAAGCGAACTGACAGTGTTGCCTGATCATTAACATTAATCACAAAAGCTAACTTTCAGGGTTACCTTATCTGCCAACATTAATCACAAAAGCGAACTGACAGTGTTGCCTGATAATTAACATTAATCACAAAAGCTAACTTTCAGGGTTGCCTTATCTAATCAACATTAGTTACAAAAGCGAACTGACAGTGTTGCCTGATCATTAATATTAATCACAAAAACTAACTGAGAGTGTTGACAGGTCTATTAAAATTAATTACAAATGCTAACTGACATATTGCCGATCTGACAGTTAGAGTTTATAAACATTTATAACGAAAGTTAACGGACAGTGTTGACAGTGTGACGATTTCGCGGGTAGATTTTTGGAGGGTTACCCAGGAATAAATCATATTCTATGACAAAACCTTATGAGTTTATTTTCTTTTTTTGGCTTAGTTGAACTGAAACGAACGTCATGTGATCGTTATGACGCACAAACAGAGCAGATTGGATGGATATAAACACACTATCAGAACTCTTGACACGATAAGCGTCGTAAACTTGCTTTATTGGAACCTCGTTTTATCTAACCTAACCAATACAGGACGCCTACTTAGTACTGTACCTACAGATTACATCGCACTAATACAGTCCAGCATAGACTTTTTGGCAGCTGGTTTTACCCTTGCGAGAATGGTTTCCAGACGCTTAGGCTATGTCATTGAAAATGTTTCGTATTTTAGTAAATACCTTCCAAGGGATTAAAAAAAATAATCCCATATTTTCGTAATTATTTGTCAGTTAAAGAAAGTAATCTGAAATATACGAGTTGTTTCCCGATTGCGTTCCAAAACTGTTGTTTATTATTTCTTGAGTCAATAAGAGTAAAAATGTATCATAAACATTATGTAACGCTGAATCGGAGCACGGCGTGGGTTACCTGGTCCATCCACCACGGACTCGCTGCCAGTGTAGTTTTGTTTCATGAAAATAATTCAGTTTTATGGGCTAAATAAACTACAAAAAATTGAGTTGAGTCGATCTAATCGATCCATTATTATGTTACAAATTTCGTTTCAATTGGTCTCATTGAATTGAGAAGAATCCACTGATCATGGTGTATTATGATCATTCTATAAAATATTGCTAGTAACACAATTTTAGACACCAAACTTGTTCTATGTCATAGTCATAGCCAATTGAGTCATAGTCAGAATTGAAAATGTTGGTTTGCTTTATGATTTAAGGAAGTTAAGATTTTCTCAAAAAATAAAATATGTTAAAAAATGTTCAAGATTTACGCACAGTCCTGCCACGAGACTTCCAAAATTACGAATTACATGAAGGAAGAACTAGCTGTACCCGCGACTTTGTCCACGTGCAATAACGGCCCAAAATACCTTAATGCAAAACTATCAAACGTTTTTTGCATATTTGACCCCTTTGATCGTGTTGGAGAAAAAAAATGTGAAATATGAAAGTTGTAGAGAATTAAATTTCCGATCGCTGAAGTGGTCTCAGATTTCTTAAACCCTACCGTTGAAAAGCTACAGCTGTATATGAAAAGCTTAAAATTCGGTATACCAAAAGTTTAAGAAAAACGCACACATGTTTTATTATAACTCTAGAATCCTAAACTATGCAACCTACACTGGCCATTTGAAGAACTCGGCGAGCTGTGAATCCAACGAATAGAATTCTACCTCAAATTAATGATAGGTGCTACTAGTGTAAAGTTATAAGCAGAAACGCACACATGTTTTATTATAACTCTAGAATCCTAAACTATGCAACCTACACTGGCCATTTGAAGAACTCGGCAAGCTGAATCCAACGAATAGAATTCTACCACAAATTAATGATAGGTGCTACTAGTGTAAAGTTATAAGCAGAAACGTGCTAAAAAGAGAACTAAATAGTCGTCTATGGTCACTAATGACGCCACGACTTTTGAACGAATGGACTTTTTCGAATATGGATTTCTCCTAAACCTTCCTATAAAAATGCAGCGTCACGGTTGGTCGTTTGTAATTGTTTGCAATTGTTTTATGAATAAAAATAGAATCAACATTTTTGTATTTGTGTAACAGTTTGTCGAATACAATTATTTACATCTCTTCTTCTTTTCTCTCAAAAATATTTTTTATACAAAATCCGACCCTTACATCGCCAGAGGCCTCGCAAAATTCATATTGCCCACATCAAATTTAGGTCTTGCCCAACCTCTGCAGAAATGGTTAGTTTCCCGGGAAGCTGACATTTTGTATCCGTTGTAGAAAGATTAATATGTCAGAAATGGTGCGTCGTAATAAAACATAATTTAGTAAAACATAAAGTTGCCAAGAAATAATGAATCCGATCGGTTATCCATTTGAAGATGGCGAGCTTAAACCACTACTACCACAAAAGAAACCCGGTTTTCATAACTTAAATAAAAATTAGGAACATCTTGAAAACTTCTCATCACGAAATGTTTTAAAGAGATTTGATATCCTCGTACAAAGCCAAATGATACTGTCATAACATATTATTTATCTGATACCATTCAGGTTACTCAGAGCTTACTTATCTGTGTCTATCACTGGTTATCGAGATTACCATGGCGTAATGCTATCAATACATTTCCCCTCATGTAAACGTACATACAGGTACCAACTAGCAAGATTATTTAAAAATTCACTCAAAAATTTCAAAAAGTTACATAAATCCGTCATAGTTGTTGATCGAAATTTTCAGTGCCAGTTTAAAGAAATTGATAATTTTGAATAAAACAACTTCCGGAAATCGTTCTAACATCGACATAAAGGACGGGAGAAACTCCCCTCAACATAAATACAATTGTGATTGTGGATTCTAAAAACTAACATTGCACTAGGTTTTGGATTCATGTGCTTCAATTTGACAGCATCAATATTCCAGTTTATAATTAATTGCAGGAAAAAGTATGTTGAAGTACAAACGTCAAGATAAAGAAGCGTTCAATAACGCCTTCAAACCGTGAGATACTTCCCAACAAACGTCCCAGTTAAATTGTGTCCTCACAAGTTGAAGAATAAACTCGATAGTATTCTTCGATAGTAGTCTTGTTAGTATAACAATGGTGTGGAACCATCTTAAATGAGAGAAAAGAATTTCTGTATCTTTAGAATCCGAGGAACAGAATTTTTTTTTGCTTTTGCCAATGATGGATATTGTTTATGTTTACAGTTAATGCATCGACACATTTAAACATATTCTTGATACAAACTACTCGAAAGAAAAATAGTAATTTGACGAAGAAATAGTTTTGCTTCAAGTGTAGGTAGGAGGTTCTGACGTAAGGTTACTTGAGACATTTCTGAAAATCACGTTCCTTCTATAATTTTTCAAATTTCAACTACATAAAGGGTGAGTATAAAGTCCCGGGATGGTTTAATATTGCTTTTACCGTTCTATATAAAGCAATTAAACATGACACACATATACTTTACCTGGACAATTGCTTTTTCAAGCAACTATACATTTACCCTCGCATCAGGGGGAGGGCCCACTAGAAGTTGTAAGAAAATCTTAAATGAAAGCAAGTCAAACTGTACATCAAATTAAAGGTCTCTGTTAGTAGAAAACCACAAATCCAACTTTTAAACGGACAACTGAAGCTTAAAATCCCGGGAAGGTTTATTAATTTTTCAACAGGCAACACGATAGCCATGAAAGCTTATTCTTTGGGTTCTAGCAATAGAAACTATTATTTGGCGTAAACGAGAAGCGGCTACCACCATTAGGAACGTTCAACGTAGGGGTTGGTAAAGAATTTTAAAGATATGTTCTTGATAGGTAACACTAAACAAACGAAATTGTGTTACCAGTATCCACTTTGCAACTTTTATTTGTTCATTATTCTAGATAGGGTGAACTTATCGAGGTCGGAATTGTGTTCTTCTAATAAATATCTTTAATTAGATGTACAGCCTCATTTAAGATTTGCTTATGGTCCATCAATATGCGTTAAAATTGTTTTTTGTGCTCAGAAACAATGAGCCAAGTCTTGTACTTATGTAATGGTTTAAAAAATAATAAGCCGTCCCGGGACATTATACTCACTCTGTATATAAAATGAATGTTTGTTTGTCCTCTTTAAGCTCAAAAACTACTAAACTGATGTCACTGAAATTTTCAGTTTGCCCTTATAAGTGACGGTATTATTTAAAAGTAAAAATGATTAGCATTGAACCCGTTAAAATGGGGTATCTATAATAAAACAATACACCTTCAATTCCTATGAGAATAGAGAAGTAAAATTTGGAACAATTGTTTTTTATGTGATACATACAAAAACAATAGCTCTCGCATTTTGATTATTTGCGTTTAAAGAATGAACCCTGGAATACCAACCCTTACGACAGTAAATAATCATTATTTTTATTTCATAGACGCTAGAGATAGAAAAATTGATATAATTAAACCAATTAATGTTACTCAGACCCATTAAATTTCGGACAATACCACCTAAGGGTTAAAATGAGGTAATTATCTCTATACTATAAATTGTAAATCCACTATTTCCTACAAACTAGAGACCTGAAATTCGGAATATATTATTCTTATATAAGAAAGAAAACCCATTTGCATTTCGATTATTTGAGTCTGAGGGGTGAAATGGGAAAATTACTCTTAAAAATAAATAATGAAGCACTCGTGTACTTACCTGTCATTTATTGAATCACATCTGCGGCGAAGTTGCGGATACGAGCTAGTCATTTTAGAAAAATTACAACAATAAACAATCAATGTTATATGACGTTTAAAAACAAAAACAAAATATAAAAATACGAACATGTAAGACATCAAGAGCATCATTTGTTTACACCTTCATTGCAATAACCATTTACAGATTATATTTTTGTATTTTTAAGGACTATAACTAACGTCAATTTTAATTAATGTTAATTTTGTGTATGCGCTTACAAAACGTAAACACCTGTTATTTAACCACCATTTTGAAATGGTTCAAGATATAGCCAAAGTTAAAATTTTAAAAAATACCAGTTTTATAAGCCCTTAAATTCGATATCTAACTCGGCCTATTTGGATTTTTAAAATTTTTTGGATATCCAGTCCAGCTTTGTCAGCCCCCTCGCCACCATAAGGTCACTGACTGTACTCCGATCAATTTAATTAAAACCGCAATGTACACTCGGAGTTTTCCCCAGGGTGATGCAGGGCCTGAAACGGTATTTCAAATTGAGCTCGTATACATTACTACTACATCCATAGCAAAAACTTTCTCGTGTCATTGGTGGGAGTTTTAAAAAGCGTGCTATATGTTGATATAAATCTTAAGCTTTTTCGAAGGTCAATGTCAACGAAGTCTTGGCTAGTACTAATAGAGTTTATAATGCAATCAGACAACTGGGCGCAATGTTAATTAACTTTACAATGTAATGATGAAAAATGATGTTGTAGTGTGAGGTTGCATCATAACTTAGCAGCTGCATTGTACTAGGCCTAGTATAACTTTCATTGTGAATGAGGAATAAACGTTGAACGATATATGATGAGGTACTTGACAAAATTGAGATAACAACGAAAGAGAATACAAAAATATTCAAGAAACATAAACCGAAAGAACAAAACCAAAACATAAAGAACAAACACAATATAAAAAAACACACACACACACAAACAAAAATTGAAATGGACAAGTCTTGTTTTATATCTTCTATATACGAATATCATATTTTACTCCTCGTTTAATCTTTGAAACCACTATGGAAACAGTCCCGTGGAGTTTGCTAGGTCTCCTGGTGGTTGCTAGGTACTCGCTAAGAAATTATTTTTGCCAAATCCATATATAGCCAATAACAATAAGCATTATTTATCATGAAAGAACCAAAGAACCACTAGCAATATAATTCTGTATATAATTTCGTCCATCAGCTGTAATAACAAGTATGTGAACCATTTAAGGTTATGTTAAAAACTTGTATATTAAGTTTTGTGTTGTTATTGAAGGAGAAATAATTTACAGTTATACATATGATTTGTTTTGTCATGTCTAACAAGTATGGGTAGAGCGCATGCGAATGGTCTGTCTTGGGCTATTGGTCTGAATTATTGCTATTTTAATAGAATCATAAAAGTTTGAACTTATGTTAATTAACAAATATATGGCTTCTGACAATTAAAAAATTAGAATTTTTTTGGGGTTTAAAATCATTGATTTAAGTAGGCCATGATCTATTATTTTGTTTTCCAAAATTTATGTCAGGTCTTTAAAGTTGTTTAAAGACCTGACATAAATTGTTTAAAATTGTTTTTTTAGGTCTTAAAAAAGTGTACATACATGTTTACCATGTTTACACATAAAAAATGTGTAGGCTCTTTATGTTTCCCACCATAAATCCTTACCGACAGAGACCCAGTTAGATATAAATGTCTGATGTTTTAAGACCTAAGTAATTCCTTCTGAAGAAAGAGTAAACAAGAAATATTGTAAAAACATATACATTTTGAACGACTTCTAATCTCAAAACAGATCACATAGCCTACATTAGTTCTAAAACAGTTTGAAATTACTTATACATGTTCAACGCGAGAACGCACATTAAATATAATATTTGGTTATTACTAAAACGATATAAGACTATAATACTAATCCTTATTATTGTACACATTTAATGGTTAACAATCTCTACAGCATAGTTAGGTAGGCCTAGATAACTTTTGTTGTTTGTATAAATAGTATTTTTTTTTTAATCTACAATAAAACGATATGATGTAAAAACCAATAATATGGTTGAGGTTTTCGTATCTAGGCTACACAGTTTGTACATTAATCTATTTTTATTTTATCCTCCAACTTTAAGTGACAGTTTTTCTGATCCGTATCAAATTAACTAATCTTCCTGTGATTTTTCACGGTTACTTAGAACCGACTCATTTACAAATGCTAGATACGACTCCTGACTCCCTCATCAAAAAATATCCTAAACCACAATACAAACTGATCTAAATTTGATAGGTAATATTCCTTGGTGCTTGTTAAGAAAGGATTTTTTCAATTCCTTTGAGTACCCCCAAAACAAAACAAAACAAAAAGTAAGAAACATTAATCCTCAAAGCAGCACAATCGTAACCTAGAAATTCCCTTAAGATTTACAATCCCATTGAGGTCAGGGGTGTCAGAGAAATATTAAACATACCCCAACAAAGAGAATAGCTTGAAGTATATTATAAACCACAAACCTGCATATTAACAGTACAAAATTTAAAATACATTTTACAATTATTCCATCCTCATACAAGTTTGCTGACCTTTCCACTTCTCATGAAAAATTAACTTATGCCTTGAGTTCATACTTTGGCCTACGTCACAGAATGAACATTATACAATCCAATAAGAAAAGACACGTGTAAAATTAAGGACGAACAGCGGTTAATAAATTATTTTCTGCCGGTAAATTAAAAAGAAGCTGAGGGACGGACGCGAACGATGACGTCCCTTAGAGAAGCCATTCTGTTTTCAAATATCAAACAACTAACACGAAATCAATATTCTATTAAACACATCAACGTAGCCTATATCAGATTATTAAACAAGTTTTTTTAGAGATAATTATAAGCGCATTTCATCATAAATTTAAAGTGTACGAGTGTTCAATAAACAAAAATTTAGTGAAAAGATAATGCCATAGATATTTCGGATAAGCTATCTGTATGAATAAACTATATGTCGAATAAACTATATGTATGAAAGGTGAAAGTTAAGTGATACGAATCAAAACAAAAGGTTATCTAAAAATACATGTAAGTAGTCTAATCATTAATTACATGTAGGCAGATCTCAAAATGTATAACTTAAGGGTCGGCTCTAGTAAAACAGAAAGCAACCTACGACTCCCTATAGCGATGGTAGGTTACGCGGACATTGCTCATCCTAAATCCATTTAAAACCCGCAATTATTCAAATAGCGTTTTTTTAAAAATACCAAACTCTTGGGGACAAAATTCTTCATCCGAATGGCTTGGTAATTTTTCGCTATAATTAATAGTTACAACGTAAAAAAATATTTAAATCACCCTATAGCGGCGGTAGGTTACACGGACATTGCTCAGCCTAAATCCATTTAAAACCCGCAATTGTTCAACTAGCGTTTTTAAAAAAATACCAAACTCTTGGGGACGAAATTCTTCATGCAAATGGCTTGGTACTTTTTCGCTATAACTAATAGTGACAACATAAAAAAATATTAAAAATCAATTTTTTAAATTGTTAATAAATATTAAACAAAACGTTTTTCTTAATTTTGGAAAAGCCATTTGCATGCGTATTGGCCATAGCTTTAAAATGACATATCGTTCATAATTATCCGATCAAAAATAAAGGAAAAATGTGGATTTTAATTTAACATTGGTCTTATGGAGTGTCAACCAACATGGCCGACAGCTAGAGCCGACCCTTAATAGAAGGACTCAAATCATCTCCAACCAAATATTCTCCAAATTAATTAAAGCAAGATCGATAAAGTAAAATAAAAATGCGTGAGACTCTAGCGCATTAGAAGTTAAACTTCTTAGGTTCTAGAAACAGTTGACTTTATGCAATGCTCTCTTTGAATTTGTTGACGATTTTATTATTTCAGGATTAGGAAGTGGATAACGTGTTCAGCCAATTTACAGTATAGTACGCAAGAGTCTATTGCTCCTTATGATACGTACAACACAGTGCCCGAGGCGCATGCGCGTAGACGGTCATGCGACGGAGAGAGTAGAAATTATTATCCTTTTCTTTCTCCTCAACTGCCGAAGAAACACTACGTACACACACAGTACTCACTGCGCATGCGTTCAGTGTGTATGACGCATTTGACAGCGAGAGTAGAAACGATTCTCCTACTGTTTCCTTTCAACTGCTGGTTGAAGTCGGAGAAGGGGGGAGCGTTTCACTTTTCGTCTGATCTAGACGAATTTGCCCATAAAGAAGTTTCACTTCAGTTTCATCATTTTTAGGATCAGAAACTTGTTTTATAAACTAGCTGCCACATTGCCACATATCGAAAAATCCTACTTAATAAGTAATTGAAAAAGTGGAAGGATCTAAAACTGAATACAAAATCATATTACAATTGTGTCGGTTGATAAAAAATCAAGTTGTTAGAAGATAAAAGCTACTTTAATTATAAAATTGTAATCAATATCCATATTTTGAGCATTATATCTTAACCATATCTTCTCGTGTCTGTAATTGTCCAACCTATGTATCTAAAGCGATATTGATTCGATTACTCGAATCTGATGGAAAGGCCATAACAGCCAATTAAATTAAAGATTTAAACAACAAGGGCGCCAATAAACATTATTCCTTCAGCGCATTATGACGTACATCGTACGTCATTGCATTTCTATTCTAACTGTTCTATGACGAACTCTATACGTCAAATGGGGGTTTTACTTAAAATATTGTAGTAAAATGTTGCACAAATTTTAAAAAAGAACAAAAACAAAAGAAAACAGATAACTAACTAATCTTATCATGTCAACCACTAGTTGCTTTACTTCCGACTTCTTACCACAAACGTCTGGGTATTCGTTATGGTTTTCAAGTAATACGTTTAAGGGTTAAAAAATCTCCTCAGCGGAAATGTGACAGAGGATTTCAACAAGACGTAATCTCGAACATCACGAAGAAAATCAGCAAAAGTAAAGTACATTATTTCCTATATCTACTGTATTTATCTGTAGAATAACAAATTTGCGAGATCCGAGTCACTGACTCGCTTATCACAAAAATTCTGCATAATGCATACAGAGCTGAAAGCTACTTAGGTTTGCCATCTTTTGGGTGATAGATGCTCCCTAAGAAATTATCTTTCCAAATTCCATATCTAGCCGCTAAGAAATTCGCTGTTAAACGCATCATTTGTCCTATATACGTATAAACTGACCAAATAATTACGAAATCTAACAACCACAAAGCGTATAGACGTAACATTTGGTTGGTAGGTACTCATTGTGTAATAAGGACTTGATAAGAAAGTAGTCCACATGACTACTCGCCATAATCACAAAATTGATCAAAAATATAATGTCATTCCAACTTTTCTTTCGATTTCACTTTTCAGAAGCAAACAATGTAAATACCAGCGTTTTTAATTAACCCTTTAACGCATACCCAGAAATGTTTAGTAAGAAGGTGGCAGTAAACCCAAAACAGTGGTTGACCCACTTTAATGCTGATAGGATACGACTATCAACTTCGGATACATCTAATCTTTTTATTATTTGACACCATTTTACTAGTAAGAATATAAATGCATTAACGTACGGTGTGTGCCAAAATGCGTTGAAGCTAACAAAACACTTATTGAAATTATTTTACTTCATCAAAACCTAAATTGATTGTTTCGATTCAAAACCCATAACCCATTTCAAACCCTATATTATCAGCTGTTGTACTTACTGGAAAATGTATGTCTTTAACTTTGTAATTAAAGAACAACACATCCTAACGGCGTAAGCGACTATCTATCCACAAAAATAATAAAATCTAAGTTAACACATATTCTCCATAACTCTATAACCGAATTAACCGCACAAACACACGGAAACTACAGAAAAAACAACTCGGCCTTATACATGCAAAGCGATAACACGACACGACCTCAACACAACTGACTGATTGACATCGGCAACCTTCGTTTTACATTTTAACAATACAAGTTTTTATGTCTATTAAACAATCGGCATTAATTAGTCACAGACATGGTCAGTTATTTAGTCAGTACGTTAAAATAGAATGTATGTAATGCATTATCTATACCAGTATTGTAAAGAGCCAAAGTTCGTTCAAAAGATGTTTGTACGCGTAGATTTCTATCAGACCAATTTTAAATATTTATGTGATTTAAAAGAAGACCCTTTTGAGTATATATAATTGTACTATTCTGGAAGTGTAATAAGCTTAGGAAGGAAAACTACCAAATTCATGTTTGGCTAATTTCCACAGATTAGATGAGCTATTGCAGTGACCTGTCAATCAAAACACGTGTCATTGAAAATTGCATATTTCCGATTTGGTCTAAAGTTGGTCACATTGGCTTTCTAAGTCACTCGGACGAGTTCGTTGGCCAAAAGTTCAACAACCAGAAGCAGGTTTTTAGACAGGAAGTAATATTTTTGAGATTGTACATACTATAATGAACATAAATATATCTAAAAACATAAAAATAGGAGATTATTCTGCACATTTTATTTTTTATACGACCCAAAATAATACGACTATAAAGCCCATCTGGTTCCCCCAAAATCGACCAAAACGTAAGATAAAAGTACCCAGTTCGAATCACGTGGCCGCAAGGTCGAAGTACAAACTCAAGACGGAACGAAGCAGCGCGCGATCGGATTGAAATTTACTGAAATCACGGCAGTGGTTCAGCTGCGTGATCGAATTATTGTAAATTCATCGTGGAAAATGACAGATTAAGCCGATGTTTAGTTGACAGTAAATATAGCTAACCAGGGACACGAAAAGGGGAAGGACCAGCTTTACCCACAAGGATTTGAATTCTGCCAATCTCTTTGAGCATTTGCAGCTTACTAACCATCTTATTTACCAAACTATCCGTGAACAGTTACAACAATTGGGCAAAATAAAAAGTATACGCCTCCAATGGATCACTGGATATTGGAATGTAGGGCAGAGAGTCCGAGTATACTTCAAAGTAGTGTCGGCCACAAATAAATATATTCCGTATAGGCGGACAAAGAGCTATAATCAGAATAATAATAATCTGACATAATAATATAATCTGACAGCTGCAATCAGAATTATAGCCTTATTACGCAACTTTTCTGCTACAGTTTAGACAATAAACTCGACCTTTACAACGTCCTTGCCATTTTGAGATATAATATATTGTATAAGTACCGCATAAAATAACAACTTCTTTCTATACATCACAATGACAAAATCTGCTGATAATTATTTCAAGAGGTGCAATAGTGAAAGTCTGTTTTACTATTGCTCTCTGATTCTATATGCCCAGAGATGTATCAAAAATAGCTTGTTCTATTATCTTCCTCGTACCAAAAGCTTATATCTTCGAGTATATTATAAAGACGAAAACGCGACAGTTTCTTTGTTTATTATTATTTAACTCGTTAAATAAATGTTACTTGATTTTAAAGCTTTGTAGCTTTTACAGACTACTAATCTAACATAACCTCGTGTATACAAAATGATAATTATGATGAAATTACAACTGTGAAACAAGTAATTTTATCTAAACGATTTGCTTTGCCCGTTGGGAGCTCCCTCCCAAAGCCAGTGGTTTTTCTTTATAAATGGATTTAAATGAATGTAATTCCAACGATAATAGTTTGAATGCAACAAGTTATATTTATCGGTATTGTATTGTGTTTATCCCGTTTGGTTAAAACAAATATCCATTGTAGGGCGCAAATATGAACAACCAGACAACCACTGCCTTTTTATTACAAGAGACTACCCTTTTCGGCATCCCTGTGACGGGTTGCATGCTGCTCTCGGGAAAACAGGTGTTTCAAAAGGGTGCCGCATTACAAGATTGAATTAGCAAAATCAATTTCTAGAAAGTCTTTTCTGCAACTTTTTGACCTAAAATAAAATTTGGGTCTGCGTCGGACCAGACGGTGGAAGTTATACTGTACTTCTTTGGCCATCCAATGGTATAGACAGGTAGACCTACTATTGATTTAATATATTTTGGGAAAAACTAGTCGTAACTTAGAGTAGTCCTACTATTTTGTAGATGGTAGCCTATTCTTTTATAAAAACACTAACCAACACTGAAGGCATATTTTAAAATTAATATCCCATTTTTTCCTTCTTTGTTACATACGCTTATGAAGACTATCGTTGCATCTGTTTGGTTGGTCCCAGTTAAACTGGTGACCATGATCAGTGCTCACTTACTACACCCAACAAAATGAATGAGCCCCCGAAGTTTCTGCATATCGTCGTGAATCACCCTGCATATACAATTTTTAATGACTGCCGAAAACGTGTTCAGGGGACCATGATCTGTGCTCACTTACTACACCCAACAAAATAAATATTGCATTGTCATCGGTCCTTGATAAGTGTGCAAAGTTTCAAATCAATCCGACTTTTTGAAGGGGTTGAAAATTACGTCGTGTTCTGGGGACCATGATCAGTGCTCACTTACTACACCCAACAAAATTAATATTGCATTGTCATCGGTCCTTGATAAGTGTGCAAAGTTTCAAATCAATCAGACGTTTTGAAGGGGGCGAAAATCACGTCGTGTTCTGGGGACCATGATCAGTGCTCACTTACTACACCCAACAAAATTAATATTGCATTGCCATGGGTCCTTGATAAGTGTGCAAAGTTTCAAATCAATCCGACGTTTTGAAGTATAGGAGAGTACACGAATATACGAAGAAAGGTATAAAAAGGCACTTTCCGGATTTTACTCCTAACGCGTGACGCGGTTTCTCGACCGACACCCCATCCCGATTACAACGGGCGCAAAGAATTATAACTTTAAACATTATTAACGCATTATTATTGTAAAGTAAATCCTATAAACGGCTGCATAACATTTGCAAGATCCGACTCACTTATCACATTATCTCCGGAACAGCCAAACCGATTGCCATGAAATGTTGCAATCTGATTCATCTTACCTCATAGATGAAACTCAACAGCAGTACCTTTGCCGTGGGCTTATCCGGTATTGCAGCACCTCACTAGAGGAGAAAAATCAATCACGCGGAAAACATCATCTATGCGAATTAAGTTTATGTGTTCAAGTGTAGCTCCTGTAAGCCGAATAAGAATAGGAGTACCAAATTTTCTGATAGTTTCCTCCCGATTTATAGACGCTTCCTCATTTCGATTTTTACCAAACTAGGCTAATTTCTGATTTCTTGGACATAAGTTAGTGTTGCTATCCTAGAGGATTATAAATAATCAGTTAGTTTATGTTAATATTATCTTAACGCCAACAATCCTTATTTGACCTAGTGGACTACCGGTTTCAACGGTATACCCTCATCTTCAGGTCCGGGACATTATTCTTCTTATTTCGTTATGAACGTCGTCAAATAAACGGGACCCGCATAATCTACTTAATGATAAATGAAATTATTCATCGAACGAACTATATATAGCCTAGTAATGCAAATACAGAAATGGATAAGACAATATAACGACCTTTTAGCCACCGGCCAACTTCCAACGTAGAACTTACATGCGAACTGAATAAGTTGCAGTGTCAAAAATGTATTATTTAACGAATGTGAGCGTTGTTTGCATTTTACTTTCCTTTTTCTAAGAATTTTTGTAAACTTCTTCACATTCGTGTTTGTAGTGTCGTGCAGGGGCGTAGTAAACAATTTTTCGGAGGGGGATAAGTTATAAGTAAACAAAATATATGAGTCATATTATTAAATATTGGAGTATACTCAGTTGAAACGTTTTTAATGAGTGATTGCTGATAATTGTTAATTAAATTATTTCAAAACAGATCAATAGATTAATTAGAAAATATAATATTAACCATTTAATGCAGTAAAAATAGTTTTATAATAATAAATAACATGATGCCATGATCCAAACAGAAATAAAACTACAGTTACAGATCAAATTTTTAACTCTTTTCACCAAATCTGTTGATAACGTCCTCTGTCGTTATGACAATTTCTCTGTGAATACTCAAAAGAGTAAGAACATTCAGCCAATCTTTTAAACGTCTCAAAATTGAGAAACTGTTCTCGTTACTGACAATGATCACAGAGCTAAGGTGGCTCCAATCTTAAAAACTTAATACACATTTGGAAACGTGCCTCGTCACAAAAGTGTTAACTCATCAATGAATGTGTCCGAGTGCTTTTCTGCCGTAATCCAGCGTTGTTTCCTCAATAATACTTCTTTTTCAATTAGAGATCCAGTTGAAGTTGTACATCTTGACCATCGTTGTAAATGTTATAATATTCATTCAATTGATCTCTTCACCATCTTTAGGAGCATATTCGATACCAACGGTGATTAATTTCTCAGGAATAATATTTTCAATTATTCAATAGCACATAGTATTTACTATATTTTGTGAGGGAAAGTAAATATGATGAAGTGGATCTCAGGAAATACGCGTGGCTCATGACGATCTCTCTCCTGTCAGTTTTTTCAACGAACACTTTGAATGTTCGCAGTTCATATTTGTAAAAGGTTTTTCGTTTTTAGCATGCATGTGAATTTTGTTTTTCAAAATATTAATTTTACAGTGATTAAATATGGATTGTTCAGAAGCGAATTTAATGAAATTAATAGATTCATACAGAAATCAATCCATTATTTGGGATCCTCTGCATAAGGATAATTTTTTTAATATGAAAGCATATTCTTGGCGAGAAATATCCGCGGAGATGGATATATCTGTAGACCAGTGGAAAAAATATCTTTGCTGTTGTCGTACCGTTTATTATATAATATATTGTCAATAATATAATAATAATATAGGCTATTTTTCTTGCGACTTCAAGTCCATCATAAGTTCTGAACTATTTGGTTTTTTTTAAGTTCAGTGTGCTACCAACGTCGGGGTTTCTTTTTATTCTTCGACAAACTTGCCATTAGTAATGCCGCCCACTCATCACCATCATCGCGAGATTTTCCCGTCGCTTAGACATGTTTACAACTTCACTGCAAAATGAATATTGAATGTTCGTGGGTTTCCTACGGATCGACGGAGGTTCGTTGTTACTTTATTCGTCGATTCCAAGAACGCATTCTCCTCATATATATAAACATATATATTAGATAACATTTAGGATGCCCTATATAAATTAAATATAAAGTTATAATTATAAATTATATATTTATATATAGGCCTATTTATAAATACAACTACTAATTTTTACTCGTTCTAGTCACTAACACAAATGTGTCGTTCTCTTTTGTACGATCCCTTCTCACTACAACAAAAGTAGGATATACAGTGAATCAACATGTCTATATTTTTATTGGAGTTGTACTACTGCTGAAGCCTCTTCCTCTCCTTTCGGAAGGAACAATGAGGGTAGGCCTACTGTAATTTAGTTAATACAAGTAACTTCTTACATTTATTGCTGATATTACTCGTTGAGACAATAGATTGAGAACCAGTGCTTTCACCGTTTGATAATTTCAAGCGATTAAACAACCAATTATCCATTTTGAAGTTGGGTTCTACTGACCGGAAACGAATACGTCAGACAATATAAACTGTGCTGGACAGCTGCGTGTTCGCAGCTCTGCTTTGTTGTCTAGACGCGCTCGTACAAGCGCACGGATCTTAAAGTAGCAACGCATTTAATAGGCTACGTTTTGTTAATTATTGGACTTCTAATCAATAGTGGGTTGCACGAATTCTCATTGTGCTCCAAGAGTGAAGAATAACTATTACTATTTCTGATCAGCTCAAAAGATATTCATCACTTGTGATGCATTTTTTTTTATTGACATTGGCAAACATGAATATGTGCCAGTCAAAATTTTCAGGGGGTTTTGTCCCCCTCCCCCCTCTTGTTACTACGCCACGATGGTATTTCTGTTCACACTATAAATGAGATTACTTCACTCTTTCCTTCCATAAATTAATGTCTCCTCTTTCACCAAGGACCCTATTTTTTAAACTGTTTATAAATTGACTAAAACAAATAAATACACTACAATTTTCTGACGACCTACAACGGAACGAAATAAGAAGACCGTCGCGGACCTGACGATGACGGAGTACGGTTGAAACCGGTAGTTCACTAGGGCAAACAAGGATTATTGGCGCTAAGAAAATATGAACCCAAACTTAATGATTCTTAAAAAAAAAAAATAATTGAGTTGAGTTTAGAATTTAACGAAAGTGTGAAATAAAATAGTCTTTAACATTTATTTAATTTAACAAAAGGGAGTTATTCCTCTTTTGATCGATTTAATTTCGTTACAGATTATTGTAAATTCTACAAAAATAATTTAGTTCATAGTAATTACTGACCTATACATGAAAACTTGTTTTATATTTGCCTTTTTAAAACATAATTATTACTGCGTTATCTGCATCACTAACTCCGGAACCATCAAACCTTGAAAGAGAGGGTTATTACTACAAACTATTACGCATAAGTAATTCTACGTGAGATGATACATTGGGATTGGTAATAAATTCATTACACTGTTATAGCCAAACCTTATCTCGTAAAGTAAAGAGTAACTGACCATATTCGTGATCTATTGCATTCGAGTGTTGTGATAAATTCAAGTAGTATAATCACATATACAACTTCAATCTTTACAAACACTTAACCCAAATTTTCAAATTTCCTTTAACAACAATTAACATTTCGTAATAAATGATGGAATTGTTAAGATTGATGTTCAATTGAAATAACATGTTTGGCATGGATAACGAGCTCTATTTTTGATTCAGTGGCGGTTCGCGTATAAGCACTGTGAACTGCAGCACCCCCTATTTCTTATGGGAATTTCTTATGGATTGTCATTTCCCGGAATGTGTTGTGTGTGAGGATAATGTTTCTCTAGGCACTGGTTCTGGTACTCGAAGAGCAGACTGGAACTGTGGGGAGAGACTTGAATCGGATCGTTTGAATCTTTTAAGGCTCCGGGACCGGATGAGATCCTTTCCTCTACTACTTAAGGAGGGGTTGGAAATGCTCAAGCTGTTTCTGGTGAGTCAGTTTCGGGCGAGTATGGCTGTAGGTCATGTTCCAAGGAAATTGGCGCTGGCAAGGGTGGTTTTCATACCAAGGCATATAGATAGACCCATCTGCCTAAACTCTTTCATTCTAAACTTAATGGAAAGAATTCTTGAATAATATATTTGAGACAAAGTGCAGTTGAACTCAGCTTTGCATGAAAGTCAGTTTGCATATAGACCAGGTAGGTCCACAGATTCTCTTCTACATCACCTTGTGAGCAGAATTGAGGAAAGCCTTGATACAAAAGAAATTGCTCTGGCGGCACTTCTAGACGTAGAATGAGCTTTCATAACACACCATATCAATCGATGTTAACAGCATTAGAGGATTGTGGGGTGAACAAAACTGTTGTAAGATTTGTTTCAGACAAGCTTAACAATAGATATATGCAAGCTATCATGTTCGGCGAGACTGTTATGCGTGAATGACAGGGATAGGCGTGAATATGTGCAGGGAGGAGTTATCTCTCCCTTGCTATGGGATCTTGTGGTTGACAGTATCCTATGCATATTGAATTCACAAGGATTTTATACCCAGGGTTATGCTGATGACTTAGCCATTGTTGTAAGAGGCAAGGATCTGAAGATGGTAAATGACCTCATGCAGAATGCATTTACCCAGTTTGAAAGATGGTGTCAAGAGGAACAACTAACTGTAAATCCTGGTAAAATAACTCTTATTCCCTTTATTTGAAAGAGGAATCTTGAGGTCAGAAGGTAACTTAAGCTCTTTGGTCAGGAAATAGTGTTTGGGGATCAGGTTAAGTACCTTGGTGTCATTTTAGATAGAAGGTTAACCTGGAAATACAAAGAAAAACTACAAGAGCTAAAAGCCTCATGTTCGCATGGAGGAGGGCTGTAGGAAAAACATGGGGTCTGAAACCAAAAATTATCACAGACATATCACAGACATATGATCACAGAGATATTATGATGGCATACATATCATGATAGTTAGGCCACTTGTGTCCTATGCGGCAGTAGTTTGGTGAACTGAAATGAACCAAGGTACAGCTAGTGGGAAGATGGACAGTATCCAGAGGATGGCTTGTTTAGCCATAACTGGTGCTATATCATCAACCCCGACTGTCTCCTTGAATGCTCTCCTGGATCTCCTCTCTTTAGGAATATTTATTCAGGAACAAGCCATGATGAGTGTATTTAGGCTGCAGCAGATGGGGAATTACATGGTCAGCAATTGGACACTGCAGAATCAATCAAGTGATTTCTCATGAAGTTTTAAACATGCCATCAGATCTCATGATTTCAAAGGTTTCTATTGAAAAGACTTTCAAGACTAAAATCTTCTCTAGAGAAGAATGGGAGTCTGGAAGAAAGTTTTATGATGAGGAGGATATGGTCTGGTTTAAACCTGGATGGCTCGAAGATGGAAATAGGTGCGGGGGTGGAATCAACGGGATACAACCTGAGAGATCCATTGCTAAACATTCTACTGTATTTCAGGCAGAAATGGGTGCAATTTCGGAATGTCTTGAAGAGAATCTTAGAGTGGGGCAAGAAAGTTAGAACATTTTAATTTTCGCTGAAAGTCAAGCCGCGATTAAAGCGCTGATGTCTTATAAGATTAAATATAAATTGGTATGGCACTGCCTATCTCTGCTGTCAAAGCTAAGACAGAGGAAAGAAGTCACGTTGATAAGGGACATGCATGTGCAGGAATGAGAGGGCAGATGAACTAGCCAGAAAAGGGTCTGAGTCCCTCTTTTAGGTTTGGACCAGTGTTCGGGATTTCTTATGGTCATGCCAGAACAATTGTTGGAGGCTGGATGTCCAGAGTCTGGAGAGATACAGAGGCAAGCAGACTTGCTAAGATGCTGATCAGGCCAAGTATTGCTGAAGAGCTTTTATTAGTTGGAACGGAAAACATGAGGTGGGTGGAAGGGCTTTTAACAGATCACTGTCACCTCAGGAAACATCTACATAGAATTGGAGTTGTTGATGATAACATATGTAAGAAATATCGTCTGGCGGAAGAGACCTCGGAGCACATTCTTTTAGAATGTGAGGCCTTGGGCAGAGCCAGACTTCGCTCACTAGGACTCCCAGGAGAAGAGAGAGAAAACATCCTAAAAATCCAATACGGAGTATTTGCTCCTTCTTAAAGGAACAGGTATTACCAGGTTGAATAGGAAATATGTGATGGCAAAAGTCCAGGTCAAAGTCATTTGGAATTCTAGTTAGGAAGGCTACACAAAAAGAGAGAAAAAAGTTTAGTTACGTAATTTTAGGTTAGAACTTATTGACTTTTACCTGACAGATAAAATACCAGAAACATTTCTTTGATGGCATGTACAAGATGATTGCATTGCGCAGTATTTTATAGTAATTCAAGATAAGGAATTCTTGTCAGTATGCCTACACAAGAAGAGTGGATTCCATTTTTAAATCAATAGATCAAGTGCGAACTGTAAAGATTTAGGTTAAAGTAAGTAAAAAATGTTTGATTTTGTTCTTTGAAGGTTTTATCAAGTTTCTCACTAAATATTCTTTCCGTATATGTTTGTTTCCTTTTACACAGTTTTAAAACAATGGTTCAGTTCGTATATGTCAGAAAGAACTCAAGAGACTAAGGTAAATGGGGTCTTTCAGGACCACTTTTCTTGATTTAAGTTAGTATCTTGTGCAGAAAAAGATTTGAGGGTAACTTATAGCTTTTGCAAATGACACACCGCTATTTTATAAAGCAAAATCAATTAAAGGACTTAAAATTTCCATGCAAAAAGATGTAAAGGCATTACGCTGGT
>JAGFPH010000436.1:246280-290919 GCA_018207615.1 Philaenus spumarius | reverse complement strand
GGATCGAGCTTATATTTTGTACACTCATTCATTATGCTCCAACGAAGTGCCTTTTGTGCAACGTGCCCCCCCCCCATCAAAAAAAGGGGTACGGGTTCCCCCTTTTTTCTGGGGGGGGTCACTTGTATTGATTTTTCGTATACCCATTTTCGAAGTGCTCCTGAGAACGTGCACCAAATTTAAAATCTTGGGACCATCAAATTTCGAAGTTATGAATGTTTGAAAATCGCTATTAATTAAAAATGTTTCTACTTCTTGTTTTAGACAGGGTTACAGCCTCACAGAAATAACGGATGGAGGTTAGATTTGGCACACACATTCGATATGCTCCAAGGAACTGCATTTTTTGCAATTTAAACTCCATCCACTCTAAAATGGGGCGTTAGTTTTTAGGGGTTGGTTAGAAAGGGTCAAGATTTTGTCAGAGTTGTTCAACGGGGGGACCCCTGAAAAAGTTGTCGAAATCTACACCCGATAGGTTATGTTCAGTAGAATGATTACAGAATGGTTTATTATTTCTTAAAAAATGTTTTTTGTTCATAATTCAAAAATACTCAGTTAATTAAATTGTGAAAAGAGGTCACGTATTTCCTCATTATCATTATTTCAGTTCAGTTGGACTATTTTTACTTTCTCCACCCTATACGTAGTATATGGAGAAAGTATTGTTTTCGTAAAAATGTTCGAATTTGAATTTTCAGTTGAATTATCTGTTTTGGTGCTCCCAGAACCCCAAAAAATTGTTTAGTGCAATTATCTGTGTTGGTGCTCCCTGAACCCAAAAATATTTTTAGTGGAATTTTTTGTTTTGGTGCTCCCTGAACCCAAAAAAGTGTTTTTAACGTGGTGTCTGTCTGTCAGTGTGTCAGTATGTATACACGACCAGAGGGGACACTATTGGTCCGATTTTCATGAAATTTGGTATGTAGGTACTAAACCCTAATATCTCCAGGCGTTTTTTTCATTTTTTGGAATTTTTAATTTTTAAGGGTAATTTACCCCTAAAAACCAATAAAAAACGACAAAAATGCAAATTTCTCAAAAACGGCTCTAACGATTTTGATCAAATTTTCAGTATTTATAGTGCTTAAGATGCCAAACAAAATGACACCACCCGCTTTTATCAAAACTTCGGCGTTTCATAATTATGGGGAAATTTTAAAAAATAAACAAGTTTATGTTGTCAATCTAGCATCACAGCGACGGCCGCACGGGGTAGCACAACGGTAGCGAGGACGGCCAGTAATTCAAAGGTCGCGCGATCGAATCCCGCCTGGGACAATAACTTTTTTATACGATTGACGTAGGCAGAATATAACTTTTTTGTTTTGTTCTAAAAAGTAGTAAATAAAATGATTAAAAACAATATTATTTTGACTACAGTAAGTTGGGAGAAAGTTTGTGTCAGTTAACTGATACCGTTTATTTATTTTTTACTGATTCTAAATTCAAAAACACTAGGCCTATTTGTTAAATTTTAATAAAACAGCTGATTTCACCCATCATCTGTAATACTTTGTAAAACCCAGCGTAGATAATACTTTGGGGTTATGTTTACAAATTCAATCCTTATAATTTCTTGTGAAGTTGATATTTCTAAAATATGAGTTATAGAACTAATGCATGCTATAATACGTTATAAGATTTGCTTTGACTTTATAAACTGTGTATAAATACAACCTTTTGTCTTCAATATATTCGTTTATACAAATTTTAAGAATTACCTATTCGTTTAACTTCGGAAACATTCGTACATCTTCGTATAACATATAAAAGTATTTCATTATTAATTTTTTCATTTTATTATTAATAACTTCTATCAATATGAAATAAAAAGCAATTAAAAGATAATATTTTTATCTTTCTTTAAATATATAATAATGTTAAATAAAACATTTTAACAAATAGGCCTACAGTTGTATAATCCTTGTAGTTGTACACTTTTACCGAGATAAAAATCTCTATCGGCATAGTTAGGTAACCCTAGATAATGTCTGTTGTTTTTAAGAAAAATATATGGGATGGGCAGAAAAATAAACCATGTTACGAGAGTTACTAATTAAAAAAAAAATTTTAAAAATAACCTCCTTAAAATGAAGTGGTTTGCCAACTGAAAAACTAGTCTTACAAATAGTTATACTATTATTTATTTACTTTCTGGTTGACATCAACGTTCTACCATGCGATAAGTGTAGTAAATGGTTGATATAAGACGTATGACACTTTAATTGTGCCTCCATTTTTATATAACACAAATTTTAACGGGTCAGATATTAGAAATAATAAACAACAAAAACTTTTTTAGCTATTTACAGCAAATTATAAACAAAATGTAAAAAATATTAAAATATTTTAATAAAAAATTCATCAAGAAAAATTCAGGATTTATTGAAATTATACTTCATTGCGCCCGTTGTAATCGGGATGGGGTGTCGGTCGAGAAACCACTTCACGCGTTAGGAGTAAAATCCGTAAAGTGCCTTTTTATACCTTTTCTCTACCAGAGATACCTCAAGAGTCTCGGTGGGTGAGTGGTTAACGCACTCGACTTCCACCCTAGAATCCCTGGTTCGATCCCCCGGCTAGGAATTTTTTTTTTTCAACAATTATAGGAAAGTATACGAATGGCCAAAGAAGTATAAATTCCACCGTCTGGTCCGACGCAGACCCAATTTTATTATTATTTATATTTCACTTCAAGTAGCAAATACTAAAAATTATTTCTTTAAATAATAAAATATTTCGTTATTGAAACCTAAAATTAATTTTATCTAAAGAATTCACAAACGCTTGGAAAAATAGTAAATACAACTCCAACCTCCACGAAGTCCTGCTGGATGGAGGTAAAGCAATTTTATTGCAATATCACGTATTTATGGAATTTTCCTCTTTCTCCTTTATGCAAAAAGATGTGATATGTCCCAAAAAACAACCCTGTTGTAAAACTTTGCCCGCAAGAAAACCTCTACAGCCGAAAAAAGAATTGATATGAATGAAATCCCGCCAAAGGAGCATGTTCAGTGCTTCGTGCCTCGTTCTTGATGTGTACATAGAAATCTGTGTAAAATAGTTAATTTCTTTCACCGCTGATTTAATTGACGGAGAGCTTCAAAATTCGTTCAACGTTGTTTGGGGAGAGCTTGAAATTTGTTTCAACGATGTTTGGCGTAGAGCCAATACCACCTATAATAATGTATTATAGGTGGTGTTGGTAGAGCTTGATATTTCTTTCAACGCTGTTTTGCGGGGAGCTATTATAACGGAAGTAGGGGACGAGGAGGGCATATTACTTGGCTTCAGAGATTATACTAACAAAGCTACAGGAATAAAATCTAAGATATATAACACTTACTACATTTTGTAGATAGAATATTAAACTTTGATACATAAATAATAATTAATTAAATAAAAACCGGGACATTGGTTACTTTAACCAGGCTAAAGAGTGTTTTTAGAAATGATTATTTGTAAAAAAATATTCAAAATAAAAAAAATACCTAAATAAAACTAAGTAAGTAAATAATACCTAAATTTTTCTGTTTCAAATCGGTAAACCTAAAACAGATCTTAAAATTGATGAAGCTTCCTAGGCCTAAAGTGATTTATTTTAGCTTTGTATAATCGGTCTTTATTTATTACATTTTTTAATTTTCTTTATTGAATTAACTGATGTTTTGAGGTTAAAGAATCAAATCAGTGATATCTCAGCAAACGATATATATTTGCTTAGTTGATTTACAAACATTTTACAAAATGACCATTCAATTCATTGTGGATCAATGGGATCACAATTTGAAGCCAAGTAATCGTGCCTCCTCGCCCCCTACTTTCGTTATAATAGCTCCCCGCCAAACAGCGTTGAAAGAAATATCAAGCTCCACGCCAAACAGCGTTGAAAGAAATATCAACCTCCACGCCAAACAGCGTTGAAGCAAATTTCAAACTCTCCCCAAACAACGTTGAAAGAATTTTAAAGCTCTCCGTCAATTAAATCAGCGGTGAAAGAAATGAACTATTTTACACAGGTTTCTATGTGCACATCAAGACCGAAGCGCGAAGCACTGAACATGCTCCTTTGGCGGGATTTTATTCATATCAATTCTTTTTTCAGCTGTAGAGGTTTTTTTCTTGCGGGCAAAGTTTTACAACAGGGTTGTTTTTTGGGACATATAAATATACTCAGACCATGAATTCAGAACATATGTTTTTCAACACTTCAGTATAAAAATATTAACCCAAAATCGATTCTAGAGCATTTTAGTTCATATAACTTAAAAAAGGAATACCGGTACTAAGTTCGAATTTAGGTCTAGGCTTTAATATTTATATACCTACTCACACCATGAACTCAGAAAATATGTTTTTGTGCGCCATTTCAGTTCATAGTTCATAGGTTTTTCAAGTAAGGAATACCGCTAGCCGTAAGTTCAAATTTATAACTAGGCCCATTTATAAACAGATTATTAATTCCGAAAATATGTTTTTCAAAACGTTCCAACGTCGAAATAATTAACACATAATTCTTTGTATGCGTTTTTAGTTCGAACAGTATGTGCTACATTTTCGGAAGATAACAAAATTTGACAATAGAATGGTAGAAAAACATTTTATTTAAATTCCTTATTTAGGATATTAGAATATTTATTTGATATGTCACACAAAAAATAACTTCTGCATTATTAGCATATTATTGCAGAATATAAACTATTTGCCATTGGTAAAATAAATAAACAATAGCTATCTATTAAATATTTATAAAAAAACTAGTAATGTTCTCAATATATATTGAGAATATATTATAATATCCAACCTGGCCCTTAATTAAAAACATAACCTAAAACTATCACAAATCATTGAATTATTCAATTACATCCACCCCGGCTGTAAGCATAGAACTACAAGAATTTAAATCACGATCACTAACAATGCATGCGTTAACTTACTGACCAAGTTAAGGTTATTACTAGTTTATAATGACAACAATAATGATAGGCTAAAAATTCAATATCAACACTAAATTACGAATACAAACAATGAATTAGTTGTTACTCACATAAATAGGTAAAGTGTCCAGAAAATAAATAATGTGGTGCAATTCAAAATCAATTTCAATGTCATCACATTGTAGATGAAGATTATGACGAGTATTTGGAATATGTTGAGTAAATAATGTATGAATGTCGTGAGGACAAAACGCTCCGAGGGCCTAACCATGATTTTATACACTAATCATGGTTTCCGGTTGCTAAGCAACCATAAAAACACTCGATGGATTAATCAAGTTTGTCGCATATGTTTTTGTAGTTCACGACGAAGAATCGGTCGTTGGAAAGAAGCAGAACATTCTGTCGGTTAATGTGGGAATTAGAATATCGATCAAACTTCAGCCTTTGATCTTTGACTGCGAGGTATCAGTTTTATTTCTACAATATGTCGAGAACTATTATTAGACTATTATTGTAGCTATTAATACATTGTGATTTATTGGTATGGAAATTATATATCATACTACTTCGATCGGTTTATCTTAATACAGCAGGCCTAGATCTAATTTAATGCCGAATTTTATTTATTTATTCCGAGGGCTGGAGAATAAATTTGAATAGGATTTTATAAAAATACAAACCTGTAACAATCAATCGCGTTATTACAAAATAAACAGAAAGTAAAGTATGTGAGTCCTGGTCCGTGCTGGCCAGGAAGTTCCCGGTGCGCGGCACACATGGGCGCCCACTCTAAGCTATAAGAAATTTAATTTAATATAACTTAATGAAAAATGAATATAATTTGGACGAAGCTTCCGTTTTTATATAACGTATGAAGATGTGTAAATGTGCTGCATGCATAACAGTTCCAATCCAGCACCTTAACCCGCGCTGGGTTTTAAGAGTTTGCATAATAGTGCAGTCGCTGGAAGTAGTTGAGTATGCAAAATGTGAGGACCTTATTTTATCAATGGGTATTAGCTTAAAATAGCTAAAAGATTAATCATCCGGATCTTGCCGGTCAGTTTGTTGGTTCATTTTGTTTCTATCCCCCCATTTTGTTTTCAACATTGTAAATGTACAAAGGCTATTATTAATAATTAAACATTTTCAAAGACCTGAAATAACCTTTAATAATAGCCTTTAATAACCTTCTTAAATCAACGATTTTAACCCCAAATATATTAAATACAGTCATTTAGCCAAAACTATATTCTTGTTCACTTTAAAATTCACTAAAGGTTTCATCGACAGTGAACTTTTTATGATTCTATTAAAGTAGAATAATTCAGACCAATAGCCCGAGATAGCGATAACAAAAGATTTTTTGTGGCTGTCAAGAATGAAGAAAATTAGAAGAAAATTAATTAATTAATTAAATTAATTTAATTAAAGAAAATTAAATTAATTTAATGAATTAATTAAATTAAATTAATGTGAAAATACATACATTTTTATCGCTTTCTAAACTAAAAGCCGACAAATAGCACATTATAGCCTACATTGGTTCAAAAACAACCAACATTCAGACATTATAAGGAGTTTGTTTTGATTGAAGTTGTAAACTTGTAAACATAATAACCCCAAAGTATAATCTAGGCCAGGTTTTGTTAAAGTATTACAGATGATGAGCGAAATCAGCTGTTATTTGTCTGAAGTGGGTTTTTTTATTGTTAGCAGCTGCTCAATAATGTAACATGTCTTTAAAATGGCCATGCACATGCGCTGTACTATTTTGTTACTACGTACGGACGTACACTCACTTAAGGTTCAATTAAATTATATGGTAGTATCATAATGTAAAATATTAATAACAATAAACCAAAACGTTTTAAATGGCACATTTGCTAATCTTGGTACGACATTGACCGTAAACTAAACGAACGTACTTACTACATTGGCTAAATTACGCATTCTTTGCTTCTCATAAACGGAATTAATTCTGATTGGCGCGTTTAGTAGACAAACTCATGTACATTGTGGCAAGTTGTAATTAGGCCAACTGGGAATGTGACCGAGTGGTAATGAGGCCAACTGGCACGACCACGAGGGAGACGGAACATATCTAATGACTTATTGGACGCAATTAACCAATCTGTCGACCAATTTGTGCAACTACAAAAAGTGAATTAGTGACGTAACCGACTTACTTTGGCGCCTTATGGATGAGCTTCTTGATGGCGGCGTAGTTCTGTCCGGCGGGGATGCGTAACATCTGTATACAAAGGTCGGGTTCCCATTCGCTCAAGTCTACACCGTCGTTGATGTCTTTGAGGAGACGACCGCTGTTGGTCCTCTGTAGAGCTGGATGGCAGGAGTCTGCAATGTCCAGCGATTTGGTCACGGCTCGTTTCCATAAGTCCTTAGCGGTCGCTGGACTCGTGTCTGGCGTGGACATTGTCTGAAGAAAAGAAAATAGTTTTGTACTACTAACAAATTTAAATGTCGTATTTGAAGTCTTCGTTAAATTTAAAAGAAAATGACAACAAACACGACATGATTATGATAATACATGCATAAACGTAATGATTTGTTGACGACATTTTAACCCTAGAACCGGCAATGTTAACGAAAATGGATTTCTTGGCGTTTGCAAGCATATTTTCAAAAATTCGCCAAATATAGTAATTATATACCAATCCAAAAGTGTTCTGTACCTTTTTTGTAGATAAGGGTTCAAAGAATTCATATATGCAGTTAAAAAAATTATTGATGTAAAATTGTAAAAGTTATTGACTCAAGAAACGAAAAATGTTCAGTAACGAAAGGAAAAAGTTCAACTTTAGGTTCATAAAAAGTAGTAAACATTTTTTGTAATTTTTTTCATAAATGTAAAAAAGTTTCATAATTTAGTTCCAAATAGATCTGTATAAAAATATTTATTAATTTCAAATTTCGTATTTTGAAAACAACTGTTTTTATGTTCCTACTACTATATGCTTTGCTGTTACTTTTAGGACTAAAAAGTCCGTTACCGGTACTTTTGAATTGGAAAAGGTATGACAACATTTATTGTCCATATTATGAAAGCGTCTAAATGTTACCGAGTGTTAATTTTGCCATGTAAATATTGTAGATATACAATTTAATATTTTTGTTCTAATTATACAAGATTTTTGAAGTTATACTTCTTTGCGCCCGTTGTAATCGGGATGGGGTGTCGGTCGAGAAACCGCATCACGCTTTAGGAGTAAAATCCGGAAAGTGCCTTTTTATACCTTTTCTCTTCAAGAGATACCTCAAGAGTCTCGGTGGGTGAGTGGTTAACGCCAGGGCTATAGAATACAAGGGCTAGACCAGTCCGCCACGGAAAGCGTTCCAGTCCCTGCCACTGTGATGACGTCACGGTGGTAACTCCTGCTCCATTCCCAACGCTTCTCATAAGTATTCTCTGCTACAATAATTTCAATTTCTTATCAAAGCTGTAACATTTGTATGATACGCTCTTCTTTAGTTTTAGTATTGACACTACACAAAGCAATAAGTAGACTGTAAACAATTAGTCTACAAATGTAAGAAGAAGACAGGGTTACAATAAAACTAACTAATTCGTAGATAATAAACCGATGTAGTGTACTAATGTTAGCATACTTTTAATTTGATTCTCTGAAACATTTCTGAAAACTAATTACGAAATTGAACAAAATGTGCCACATTATTGAAAATAATTGTATTTATTACAATAAACCTCCAAAACTTGAATGCCATACTGCAGCTTAATAAAACATGTCTAATACTTATAAAATAAAACACATAAAAGTTATAAATACTTACACATATTGAGTAGCTTATAAACAGATGATATGCACATGACATAATAATTACTGCTGACATAAAATATATATAAAAAAATAAAACTACTTTATAGAAATTTTCCTACCCTAGGCCTTAGGGGAAAGTTAATTTAATAGTTGAATTTAAACAATTGAACTATTTAAATTTAAATTGACACTGCAATTTAATTTAGTCTAGAAGTTTAACTTAAAATTATGTTTTATTTTTTTATTTTTGTCATCAATAATTTAATTACTCTAGGTTTAAATTTGATTATAATTATTTGTATATTATATATTTATTTATATATAATTATTCTGACAATTTTAAGCGCATTTTGCTAGTAAAGATTTTTTTTTACATTTTAACTTAAGGCTGCAGAAGAAATTACTTGATGACCTTGGTAACGTTTTAACGTAAAGTAATCTCGCTTGCATCTCTTACGTTAAATAAATAATATTTGTTAATGTTTATTTTAATTTGAAACTGATTACTTTAAATTTTTTATTTTTAAATTTTGAGTTATCAATAATTACCGGTGATCTAAGTTTAAATCTTATTATTTATTTATATATTACCCTATATATTTATTTTATATCTCATCATTCTGAAAATGTTTGATTTAATGTATTTTGTTAGTAAATGTGTTTCTTGGAATATTCAAGTAACGCTGCAGACAATATTACTTGATCATCTTGGTAACATTTCATAAAGTAATCTCGTCTGCAACGTAACATTAAATAAATAAATATCTTGCTAAATATATAATTTAGGTGATTGTGTGTATTGTATAATTTTTTTAAAGAAATTCCTGGAATGCCTCTTCGAGAAAATTAGCATTGAATATGCGTCAAAAGGCGAAATGTCGCGGAATTATAAACCTTCTTTAAACACGTATACTGAGCAAAATAATTGCTCAATATTCACTACACTTGTTAAACATATAATTTAGGTAATTGTGTGTATTGTATAATTTTTTTAAGAAATTCATGGAATGCCTCTTTTTCGAGAAAATTAGCCTTGAACATGCGCCAAAAGGCGAAAATCTCGCGGAATTAAATACTTCCTTTAATCACTTGTACTGAAAAACATAATTGTTCAATATTACCCAACCTTGGTAAACATATAATTTTTAGGTGATTTTGTGTATTGCATAATTTTTTAAAGAATTATCGTCTGCAACGTTATATCAAATAACACGTGAGAGCTAAGGCGAACCGTGCTTACGCGGCGCGTCATGGTACCAGAGTGACGTCACATCGGAGAGGGGCGAGGGGAAGGTTGGGACAGTCGGCGAGCGTCAACATCAAAGAAGTGGACCAGCCCTTGTATTCTATAGCCCTGGGTTAACGCACTCGACTTCCACGCTAGAATCCCTGGTTCGATCCCCGGCTGGGAAATGTTTTTTTCAAAAATTATAGGAAGTATACGAATATACGAATGGCCAAAGAAGTATAACTTCCAGATTTTTATTTTTATTTTTTGTCAGATTTACTTATTAATAAATAATAAACTTGTGTAAAATCACGTCTTAATGTTACCAAGTGTTAAGTTTGTCATGTAAATATTGTAGATATACAATTTACTATTTGTTCTAATTATACTAGATTTTTTTATTTTTCAGATTTACTTATTAATAAAAATAATAAACTTGTTTAAAATCACAGGACCTATGCGTTTTTCTAAAAAGAAACCTGTTTGTTTGGACCCATTACTATGCACTATAGGTATTATCATAATCATGCCGTGATTATTGTCATTTTCTTTTAAATTTAATGAAGTTTCAAATATGCCTTTAAATTTATTAAAATTTGTGTTTGATCAAATCAGCAGTTGCTTTCTGAACGTCCCAGTGTATGAGTCATCTACCTGGCTGCCGGGCCAGCTGCGTTGGTGTGTGTGTATGTGTGAGGTAGGGTCTCCTAACCCGTCAGGTGCCACGGCTGGTGAAATAAGGTATAAATTGTTAGCCCAGGATTATCTCAATACATCTCTGAAAATCACATTCAAATTGGTTCAGTCATTGAGGTTATTAGTGTGCATAATAATAACAATAGCGCGCACAGACAAGCGTACAAAAAACATGTTTAAGACTTTATTATATAAACAGCTACTATGTCTAAGCCTAATAACAGCCGAAAATACTGAAAGAAAAACTATCCACAACTAATATCAAACGTTGTTTGCATTTTTGACCCCTTAGATCGCGTCGGAGAAAGAAATGTGAAGTATGAAAGTTGTATAGAATTAAATTATCAATCGCCAAAGTGGTCTCAGATTTCCTAAACACTACCGTTGAAAAGGTACAGCTGTTTAAAAAGTCTGTAGATTTAGTAGTTTAGTAGTTATTTTACAAAAAGTGTGCGATTTTCTTAAACTTTTGGTCTAGCGACATTTTTTAACAATTATTCCCATTTTATGGGATTGTGGATGGTTAAATGTGGCATGGATAGTATGCTTTCTTTGTGTTGGTTTCATGGCGTTTGTTGATTTATTATTTTGTATTGTGTTTTAGTGTTTGCTTTTGAGTGTGTTTTGCCATCTGATGATCGTATCGTGATGCCGAAACAGCTGTTATTATACAAAAAATGTATCATCAATATAGACTGCTTGGTGTGAGTACAATAATATAAACATTATTACTAAGCAGTATCAAGGCATTATGAAAATAATTTGATAATTACACAAATTTCAGGGCATGACCTACTACACAAAATGAAGAAAGGACAAAATGAACACTACGTAATAATTTGAAATTTACAATCATGAATGAACCGTTTAGCATCCTGAATGGCAAATTAAATTTTACATCCATCTGCATGTATGATTTCATATTCGAACAACAGAAAAGTACAAAGTACAAATCAGATAAGACATATTAGAATTAACGGACTTCTAGTACACTCCAGCAAAACAAAATGAGGCCACCATTAATACTGGGGACAAAAACCAATTTTATATTTTTATATTTGCAATTTTGGTACGAAGTTTATATGTAAACTCGGAAACATTCTCACCTATCCAAATCTCATAACGGCAGCTAATCTACAACCACAACAAAGTATTTCTGCACGTGTCGCAATTCAAAGGCAAGTCAATTTTGTAGATTCATTACTAACAACAAATTATTTGTCTCTCTTCCTTGCAATTTGACCTTTTGCATACAATATTTATACAAAAAAAGTATTTCACCTTTTAGAAAAAAACTATGGCAAATATAAATAAGTAAGGGTTTGTTTCATACAAAATGTAGAAAATGTTATAATTGTGTTGAAAAATTTGTATTTCTAGGAAAAATTAAAACTTTTTGCGACAAAGTTATAGGTTATTAGTTGAATTAATACAACAGTGCAACCAATCTGTTGTTCATTTCAAAAACGTAATGTCTCAAATTCATGTATGTTAATTAAAATCCTTAAACTGTCCATGCTAATTTTTTGCAACGCCAAGCCATTTCGTTGCGTGTGCAAGCATATTTTCAAAACATTCGCCAAATATAGTAATTATTAACCAATCCAAAAGTATTCCGTAGTTTTTTTTTTAGAGAAAGGTTCAAAGAATTCATATATGCCAGTAAAAATTGATTGATGTAAAATTTACAAAGTTATTAGCTCAAGAAAGAAAAAATGTTCAGTAACGGAAGGAAAAGGTTTAACTTTAGACCTACATAAAAAGGATTTGATTTACTTTATCCAAAACCAAACAATTGCAATATTATAGTTTCCACAATTAAATCTATGGTAAATTATATTTTCATCAAAATTACATTCTTTCCTTAGTAGTGAAAAATTCCAATATTTCAACTTAAATTTATTTATTTAAAAGGCGAGATAAATAGCAAATTATAAAAAAACCTGACCTAAGTCAAACTAGACAATTGACAAACGTATAACAACGATCTGAGCGGCGAAATGGTGAACAAACATTAGGCCTAAGAAACAAAACCAATACAAACGACGTTTGCGTTTGCGATCAAATTAATAATTTCCAGAACAGCATAGCTAAAAAAAATTATAAGCATTACATTCTAATTAATTTACCTCCGAAAACCTAATAGATTTGCAGGAGTAACAAAAACCCAATCAATCAAAATTAAACATTTTAATAAAAGAAGTCGGCCTACCGCAACTAAAACCAAAATATCGCACAAGGGAATAGATTTTTACAGATATCTTTTATAGAAGCCACTATAAAAAAATTAGCTCTTATTTTCTTCAAAAATTCGGCTAACAAGAATATATAAGGATTCCTAAGGAATTAAACTTTCCAAATAATAAATTTAATCGTTTCAACAGCATCAATAGATCATATTATAATCAGACGAAATAAACCACACGATTCTACATATTTAAGTTAGGTAACGCGGTAGGCTTCAGTGTAACCTTTATCCCAGTCAATAAAGGTTTTGGTAGGAAAACAATTAGGGTAAAGCTGAATTTTTCCCCATCGATAAACCACTACCAGAGGATTATTTTTACAAAAGTCCCAAAAATCCCCTCTACCCCCCTCAAAGAATGATAATGTCAATAACTGCGGAAACCCCTAAATCTACGGTACTAATAATCGGATCAAGTTGAATGTTTTTTTGTTGTGTTTTTTATAACATAGGCTACAATAATGGTCCTCTTTATTTTTACGGTAAGCCTAATAGTTTTTTATAAATAAATGTAAATGCCCGGAAAAACTATTTTTTTACCCTAAAACTCTGTATTTCTGCGTATAGGCATTTTGGATGTCCTTTTACAGGAAAAACCACGAATAAAAGTTGAACATTATTTAATTTTCGTGCGGGCTGGCGCAGTTAAGGGGGAAGGAGGCTGCGATTACGGTCGGCCGACTGCGGGCGGGCGACTATTAGCATTGAAGAAACAACAGTACAAATAGTGTAGCTTCTTCAATGCTATTAGCATCAGACAACAACACTTCACTCCAGGACACGGACGACTACACAACACAGCAGGACCCGGGATGGCGCCTTCTTCTGCTCTTCTCGAGTGCCACGTCCAGTGATGTTTTCGGACGGACCTTGAAGTTCCGAGGATGGCTTTTATCACGGGGAGCGCTTCACATCGAACACGACTAACGGACGCACACTCCCGTTGCTGGCGGACGCCTTCATTGGGGAGTTCTCCTGGTACTTGATGTTGGTTACTGCGGGCAGCGTAGACACCCTTACAACGCACTCTTCTTCGACGGACGATCACCACACAACGCCGGCCGACTCTTTCTCCAGTCTCCCGTAGTCCGACTGTCGGTCGGGCTGCGGGTAGCGATTTCTTCAAGCGCTAATACATTGTATTATTTGTTTCAGCAGTTCTTCACATCGGAACTCGAGTCGGGCCTTCATCGTAGCTCCGGGATCCCTCTGCCAGTGATGTTTAGGTACGGGTCTAGCTGCTCTGCTGCCGGCCCGGTCTCGGGGAATGATCTTCTCAGGTTTCTTCTTCTGTTCCAGCCAGTCACCTCTTCACTTCGGAACCCGAGTCGGGCCTTCATCGTAGCTCCGGGATCACTCTGCCAGTGATGTTTAGGTACGGGTCAAGCTGCTCTGCTGCCGGCCTGGTCTCGGGGAATGATTTTCTCTTGTTTCTTCTTCTGTTCCAGCCCTACTTCTTCACTCGTTCTCGGGATTGTGCCTTCATCGGAGCTCCGGGACCCCCAGTATGCCAGTGATGTTTTAGGCATGGATCTTGGATTCCGTTAATCGCCGGTCTCGAGTTGAGACATCTTCAAGACCGCCTCCGCTACACCATTAACGAGATTTTGTTATGTTTCAGATTGACTCTTACAGTCATTAGGGTTATTCCCTAGACGCTGTTCCTCCTCCCCTGTGAGCAGTTTGGGGAGAGGGGGATGGTTTAGTGGGTAGTGGGTCCGCGCGGCAGCGGATCGAGTCCCACAGTACCTCTCAGCCTGGCCTGGCTGAGAGGTCTCTATAAGAAGATTCCTCCCCTTCCAAAAAAAAAAAAAAAAAAAAATGCTATTAACCCACTCAATAAATGTTTTGTGTCGGAACTAATTAGTGAAAAGCTGATTTTTTCGTGGATGTTAGTTGATTATATAAGGAATATTTTCTGAGAAGTCCCCGCCCCTCCCCCTCTTGCTTTCCCTCTACCCCCTTAACATTCACTTTTGAAAGACTTTTTTATTTAGTTTATTTTGTCAATATCTAAGAGATAAACAGCGATATAGAGTCATATTTATTTCGCTATTGTAATCCTTAAAATATTCTTTATCAAGAATGTTCATAGCGTTTAAGCTGTAAATAATTATTTTCCGTGTATTTTTAAATTTAATGTTGAAATCTTAACTTCTGTATTACAATAAAATAGCTCTTATTTTCTTAAAAAATTCGGCTAATTACATGCTTAGCTATATTTTTGTTAGTATGAGGCAAGTTATAAAAAAATTACATAAATTAAAATTGTAGAGTATTTTGCAATCTTTAAAATTATATAGGCCTAAGTTTTATAAATGCTGAGTGCAGTCAGTTGACATAATCGGCCTGGCAAAGGGAGACTGCGCGGGGCGTACTAGTCCTCGCGGGTCGGATCAGCGTGTTGGCATATCAGCGGTCAATCTGCAGCAAAGGCCTATTGTTTTGACTTTTATAGCTAGTCTAATAAATTATGGGTATTACGATGGTAAAATTGACTTAAACATATATTTTATTTTTTCATTTTTTATTTATTTTCCGGTATTTTTTGTTGCACTGATAAACACACAATATGATTTCTTTTAGCCCAGTCAATAAAGGGCAAAAATAGGCCTTTGTTGGAAGTAATTAGTGAAAAGCTGGAATTTTGTTTATACAATAAATAGTTAATTGTTCATGTTTTTTATATTAGGAGATCCGTTTTTGGTTCGGGGGATTATTCCAAACCCTAAGTTCTTAGGGCCGTTATTACATTATCCATCACCTAGCTATGGACCTGCCGTGTACCGCACTGGACAAAACCAGGAGGTGTCAGCCGCAGAACATGTTTTGTTTACTGTCAATTTATTAATAGTGTTGGTAGCGCTTGGGCCTGAGAACCAAACAATTTAGTTTTGCAAACCGGTAACTGGACGATTACATGGAAAAGTCACACGAAAAAGCACACGAACCTCAATGAAACTTGTTACTTCATGTTCACAAAACTTGCACTAAAAAATCAAAAAATAAAGTATATTTATAAATATGATTTTTTTATGAAAGGGTCCTAGTAATATTCTTCAGATACATTTTGTTTTTGTTTTTCGATCCGATTTAAAATGGCGGAGTTATACCGATTAATCGTTTTAGGGTAGGGATTTAAGGGTATATAAGTATATGGGTTTTTCCCACCTTGATAAAATGGTAGTAAATATGCTTAAAAATAGCTGAAATTTTAGTGGAAGGGTCCTTGTAGGATGTCCCAGACACTGATATTTTTATTTTTCGATTTTACGTAAAATGGCGGCTTTTTGATTCAAACAAAAATGACAAAGTTAGAGCGAGGAAATTGCATTATTTCTCCCAATCATAAGCCCGCGTGCAGTTTTTGAGCTATATCGTTCGAAAGGTAATTAAATTTACTACAATCCTGTGCAAAGGTATTTCAGGTACAGCCCCCGGAACAAGGAACAAAATTGATAGGAAGCTCCCGAAATTAATTTTTCATTATCCATGTCAGGTTTTTGCGCAATTTCTCCCACTCATAAGCCCGTGTGCAATTTTTGACCTATATTGTTCGAAAGAATAACATTTACTACAATCCTGTGCAAAGGTAATTCAGGTACAGTCCCCTTAACAAAGAGCAAAATTGATAGGAAGCTCCTGATAAATGATTTTTTCACTATCCGTGTATGGTTTTTGCGCAATTTCTCCCACTCATAAGCCCGTGTGCAATTTTTGAGCTATATGATTCGAAAGGTAATTAAATTTACTACTATCCTGTGCAAAGTTATTTCAGTTTCCGGAACAAGGAACAAAATTGATAAGATGATCCCGATTAATGTGTTTTTCATTATCAATGTAAGGTAATTACGCAATTTCTCCCACTCATAAACCCGAGTGCAATTTGTGAGCTATATTATTCGAAAGGCATTTAAATTTACTATAATCCTGTGCAAAGGTATATTTGGAACAGTTTCCGGAACAAGGAACAAAACTCATAGGAAACTCTCATTATATAATACTAGTTATTCCCTGATAAGAAAATTCGGTTATAGTAATGCGGCAGTGCTGCTTACGGGTTTTTTTTGAAAACAGTGCTTGAAAACGTCTTTTTAGACTATTTCATGAACAGCCATTTTTAATATGAATTAAGGAATATATTATGCTTTACCCAGAAATGTAATTTTATTACAAGAATAAATAATAGAATTTAACTGTATACTTGAAAATTTTAAATAGCCTTATTCTATAAACTTATTTCACTTTGTTTCACTAAATTAGAATAACCAAACAAAACTGACAGACGTATAGGATGCAGTTCCAGCCAGACAAAGGTAACGGTTAACGCGCCTAGGGCTTTGAAGAAGTAGCCTCGGAACACTAAACCAGGTTTTCCTTATATCAAACGAAAATATAGAACATGTACTTCAAACCGATAATTATAAAAATCATTATACAAATATATCGATTTGTAATAGATACATCGATTGCAAAATGTGCTATCTCATTGGTTGAAAACTGCCCAATTGCAAGGGTTTACAGAAAACTTCATATCTGAGAAACTATAGGAATGACGAATGATTGGAAAGCAGTGGTAAAAAGTTCAAATCTTGGCGAATCCAATGGTGTCCTTATCTTCTTCTCAAAACAAGCCTGTGCCTTTAAAAAGTGACGGGTGTGAGTTATTTACTTGTGCTTTCTCGCGCGGCATAAGTTGATTTAGACAATTACAATTTTACAACGATGATTACTGGATTGCATATGTAAATATACGTTTTAGAAGACATTTTAAAAACCAAAAATTAAAGTTCAAAACATTTTCTTTCCAATGGGTTTTGTTTTATTGGGATTGGGTAATATTTAGTGGGTGAAATATTTGATACAAGTTGTGTTGTCTTAAACTACTCAATTGAGCAGTTTGCCACTTAGACGATTAAACAAAACAAAAATATAATAATCCAAAGAAGGGGCTGCAGCCCCCACAGCCGCCCCTGGATCCGCCAATGGGCTCTTTACAATATTTTCCAATATCTTTGAAAACATGACAAGAGTGAAATAGAACGATAATTTATGCCGAGAGATCAAGTATTCAAAACCCAATCCCTTTACACCCTTCATGAGAAGCAAATTCTTAAATGTACTCGGTATTGACAAACATTTAGAAAAACAGCTCTTATTACACATAAGAGCTATCACTACGGCTTTGAAATAACTATTTACTTTTTGTTAAAAAAAAGTGCATTACAAAGTAATTATGTTCACCCCTTTAAATTAATGTATCACATAGACATTTAAAATTCTTACCCCTACCTCGGATCAAAATTAAAACCGAACATGTTCCTGTCAAGTAGTTTATTCAGTTTATTTTCCTACCTCAGAATGTACAGCACTCATAAGAAATGCATGATAAGAATGTTTGTTATTTTGTTACCATGGTTACAGGCATATTTAAATAAAACGATCAGCCGATTGCTGTATTGACACATTGACACCTTAAAGTTTGCAACCTCGTTAACATTTTGTTCAGAATATTTAAAGGTAGAACAGTAATTTACATTAATAAATAAAGAGGTAAAGTTGTTTGATCTAAGCACGAAGCGAGTTATATCTAAGCAATCACATCCCAATAATTTGAAAACCCAAAATTTGGGAAATTGGAGATTTGACGACCCACTTGAAACTGTAAATATTGTAGTAAAATATTCAACTCAAAGAAAACTTAATTTAAAAACTTATGTAGAACTAAGTACCACACATGTTTTATTGTTTACATAATAACTACTTTGACTCTTAACAACAACACGCTCTGGTGTTTTAATATTTCCTTTTTTTAAATTCAGCAATGTGATGAACATGTTACAAGTTTTGTAAAAAAACACAATTTTTTTAAGGATATTATACTCAAAATAGCTTATAAACACTATTTAGAGAGGTAAATTTTCCACAAGTTTTTAGGGAAAAGTCAAATTTTTTCAGAAGCAACGTTAGTTAATCTTGAAGAATATAGAGGTGCTACCCGTATATTTTACTCACCTATGTAAGCGACCTAATGCACGCACATACCTTTACAAAACCTAGGCACTTTTACACCGCAAAACACAAATTCAAACAAATATTCTCACAGAAACGAATTATTCGTTTTAAACGTAACAACCACACATGTTATTATAATTTCACTTTAAAGTTAAAACTAGTTTTCGAACCAGTTGTCGATACTGTTGGGCCTACTTGATAGGGAAAGAGGAGGGTGCAAAAGTAGGGGAGGTTGACCTTGAAGGAAGAGAGTGAGAGAAAGGGTTGCTCGTCGACTGGAATAGTCTACGTAGACGTTGAAAAGAAAGAAGAATGCAGGTTATAGCTTCAGGCGCGATATTATCGTACTGGAATTTTAGCGGTAAATTCTTTAAACGAAAAATGTCAAACAGTTAGTTTTGTACGGTGCTTGTACTGTTGCAAGTGAGCTTTTCCATTCAGAATTTTTTAGATTTTTCTTTAATTACCGCATCTCTTGATTATTGGGTCTATTAACTACGCTATGTTGTTACAAAAAGAAAACGTTGGTGCTTGTATTTATTACTATTTAACTCAAAGAATCTTTATCAGATTTTGATGAAAATGTTACTAATGTATTATAATGTAATGGTTTTACCTTTTTAGAGTAACTATGCGCCAATAAATTGCCCAATTAATATTAATAAGTACTGTACGCATTTTAATAATGATTTAATTAAATTAAAAATTGATACACCACGTTTTTAAAGCGGACTAAAATGTTTAAAATAATTTCTGCTAGCCCCATACAGATTTATAACCCTACACTACAGGTTCCTAACGACAAACAGAATGTCGTGAAAATGTGTGATTTTGAATTTTGAATAGCTATGAAAATACTTGCAAGATTAAACACGAAAAACGTGGGTCGCGTGCAGTAGATAATTGATGCTTGAATAGTTTATCTAAGTCACTAACAATTTTATTTACTACAAATGATATGAACTGTTGCGTGAGTTTTCTCAACTACATCAGCTACTCCCTACTCTCCTTACTATTATCTACTCCATGCGCCTCACGTTTTCATACTTAAGGGTCTGCTCCAGTAAACGAGAAATCCACCTGAACGCAAGCGCCTCTCACTATATCCCTATCTAAACAGTGCAATTTCTTGCGCTGACATTGCCTCATTTCATACCATTTTATAAGTCTATCTTTTGTAATTGAGTGTTGAAAAAAAAAACTGAATATTCTTTATAAAATTTCGGATCCTTCTTGCAAATTATTTTTCCTTATTAATTTCTTATTGTGTTAGGAAAAAAAATCAAACTTTGTACTTACAAAATGTCAAAATCAAAAGCATTTTAAAAAAATGTAAATTGCAAGACGGATGCGTATTGTGACTGTGCTTAAATGAGACCTTGCAAACAATTTTATGATAAAAAATAAACGAAATAAATGGTTTGAAATTTAACATTGCTCTTATGGGATAAAAATCCAAGATGGCTGCCACTACAGCAGACCCTTAATCTTACAAGTATTTTCACAGCTATTTAAAGTCACAAATTTTCAGGACAATGTGTATGGGGCTGGGAGAAATTATTTTATAATTTTTAGTCCGTTTTAAAAACGTGGTACATTAAAAATATATAAATAATTATTTTCTACTTATAAGTCTTCAGTTCTGAGCTAGTTTTAAGTGTCTAGTTCATCAATAAGTTGGTTTAAAATCGATTGCAAATTTGTGCCGAACGACAGACACACAAGAAAGCGAATTAATAAAAATGTTGTAATACATACTGTAAAATGCTAAACGTTGTTTAAATTAATCTCAATAGTATGGATTTCTTCTTAAAAATAATAGTGTAAACTCAATTGATACTGGTTTTTAGCACAATGAATGTGAGTAAGTGTGATAGTTTGTTGTGTATGGGTGTAATATTTTGTGGAACTTATTATTATGCTCCAAGAATTATTAGGTTAATGTCAATAATTAAATTATGGTATTGCTGATATTACGGGATGTGCAAGTCCAGAAGCGTTAGGGTTGCTAATTTCTTTAAAGTTACTAGAGGGCTCCACCCCTGCTCGTTTCGCTAGCGGAGAAGCAAATGCAAACAGATTATTGTAAACTCTGATATTTTCTCGCAAATAACGACTGATTAAGACAGAGCCACTTAGATCGGGATTAAATTCTTTTGAACCAAATAAAAGTTGTGTTATTTAGTCTTGTATCCATTGATGTTTAGATCTTGATGCTTCAGAGACAAACAAATGCATATTTTGTTTTCAGATCATTAGAATCTAAATACTCCATTATTCTCCATTTTTTTTTAACAGATGTAGAAAGACCTGTTATCAATTAATTTTGGTTTTGTTTTAATTTTAATAACTTGTCTTCGTTTTTAACTTTTCTTTTATTACATTGTGAAATTGCGTTTTTTCTTGGTATAATGTTTTTTCAAACATAATGACATGTTTGCTGTCAAAATTTATTTTGTTCTTTGATTCGTGTTTTTTTTTTTTTTTTTTTTTTTTTTTTTTTTTTTTTTTTTTTTTTTTGTCAGTCTCTTTCTCTTTCAACACTAATCTTGGTCGTCCCATGTCCCATGTTGATATATTAAGATTAACAGAATAAACTGATTCATTAGTTCAGACAATATATTAAAAAAATTACCACAACAATAAAATAATTATGAATTAGGTGGAGTGCAGTGATCCGAGGAGATGAATTGTGGACTTTTGGATCGGGATAGGATGGTACCGGTGACCTCTGTAATGACGTATGCGCACACAGTAGTTTTTGCGTGAATAACAGGATTTTTACATCATAAAGAGATTCTTAGAAAATATAGTGTAGGTTGACGCAAAAAAGGTTTTTATCCTAGAGCCAGTTCTTTAGATTTATTAACTTAATATTTAGGTTATTTACGAATAATATTTTAATTTGTTATTTTTGTTTTATTTCATTATGTTTAATTTGTTTGTACACACTGTTTATTTTAATGTATTGATATTTTTTAAATTGTAAATGTTGTAAATATTTGGTGAATCAATAAACATTTTATTTACTAAGTTTTTTGTTCGAGCTATGAACTATCGTCGTGTTTTTTTCAAAATGTGCCCGAAAAGCGAATTAGTTTTGTGATAAAACTTTTCTTTTGGTGCCTTACAATGGCTAAAACGTTAAAGATAAACCAAAACAGTAGGATGAAGAAATGTTGACAGTGAACATACCTTCAAAAAAGACAGGGGTGGAATGACTATAGCGTTTTTTCAACGAATAAATTATTGCAATTTCCTAAATGTGTTCAAAATCGTATAATCTATAATTTCCATTTTAACATTAAATATACGGTGTGCACCAAAACAAATAGTACTGAAATTAAAGCAGCTGTGGTTGGTTTTTAGAACAACTGACTACTTTGTTGATTGTTGCCAGGTCACGTGGCTTATTATTACCTTTTTGGTTGAGGTTAGTCAACGCTGTAATTGTTATTCTAATTTTTTCATACATCATTGTTTTCGCTCTAGGCCGAAATTCGGTGGTCCTAGGCTAGATGCAAACTACTGGTAGCGTTTCAAGAACGATTTCCCAAACAGGCGCCATGTATTGCAGTAACAAGTAAGTGTTGCCGACAAATTCCGTTGTAAGGTTAGTATATTGACTGACCATAAAGGGTGTGCAGGCAATCCAAAAACGGTCACTACGAATAAAAACAATGGTAGACTTCGTATCAAGTCCTGCAGTCTTCGAAAAGAAACCTTCACCGGGCATCTTTTTAAACAAACCAGTTACTATCATACTTCTATAATATAATCTTTATTCATACGCATTGAATGATAAGGAAGCGATTAGAAGGAACGTCTGTCTTTGGCGTTTTTGTCATTGTCCACACATATCCTACGCATGAAAACTGTCACACAAATCATTCAGACACTTTAATTGTTTATAGAGGTCACTCGGGCGCCCCCATATATCTTGATTGACTTGTCCATAACTTTTGATTAGTTCAGTCTCAATTTATAACTCTTTAAATTATGTACATCTTTGCAGATTTAAAGTCTGTTTGATTCCAGTAGCAACCCCCAACTCTTCCAACTCTTCTTCATCTTTCCTAAAACAGCGAAAACATGCACTTCATACTAACGTGTTTCGGTCGCAGTTTTTTTATTTAAAAAGTTGTAAAACCTCTTAAATTGTTCTTAAAGGCTATGTAATTTTGTCTTATTCCAGGTAATTGAAAGAAATCCTTTTAGTAAATATTTTATTAGATAAAGATTCATTATTTTTAATGCATTTTTGTGGGTTTTATGAACAACAATTTCGATATTTTAAGGTCACACGTAAAAAATATAGACTTCTTCATAATTTAAAGTTATTTCCCTGAATTTTCGTTTATAAATAGAATCCGAAACACGAGATTACGAATGCATGTTTCAACGATCTCGCGGCTTGCGATTTAAGCCAGCCGTGGCGCTACTAGCCAACCTATAAAAGTCGTCTGGTGCACATTATAGTTTTATTTACTCACAATAAATTATGATGTGAGTAAATAAACATGGTAAACGACAAGCGGATGGTTGGGCGAGATTTGCTTAGTCTGTACGCGCCTTAACATAGCACTTGTGTTTTTCCTGCATCGAACCTAATATTTAAATAGTATTTGCCCTAGATTAGGTCGATGCAAGGATTGCGAACAGAGTCAAGCCTAGTACCTGCGCTCACACTGCTCCCCCGTGTTCATAAGTCTAACTAGACGTTACAAGTTTAAAGACGTGATACGACCGAGAATTGGGATGGGGCACGAAGCGCTATTTTAAAATCAATGTACGAGTATGTATCATTCTCTTGACACATCCTTCAACGACAAATTGGCTCCACCTGACCTTGGCATTCTGGACGCATCAGTTTTACTATTCAATTAGTTTTACTACTGAAATGATCAACGTCAGAACATAAATTGAAAGCTTTTGTAGGAGATGATGGCCGGCAACATAAACAGCTAGTTGGTTGGATTTAACGGCGCAATAAAGTGTCTGTATATAGCATGGGCACGTGTTACTAGCAGATAGTTGGTTAGATTACCTGACACTAAAGGAAGAATACACTTGAACTGATTTAGATGAGGCTTAAGTGCATGGTGTATTTCCGGTGTAGAAGTTTGCAGCCATTAAAGCAGTCATAATAAAGCTACGTCAATGGGAGTAACCGGCATAACTTCGGGATGTGGCTGGGGACATAAAAATTAGCAAAAATGTTCGTATGAACATAGTCTGGAATCGTTTCTTTTTCCATTTGTCGGACATTAAAAATTTTTTTATTAACAATAACTTTAGACATTTTTAAGATTATCACTTTAAATTTGGTATACGCCATGTTTATACTATTTTGTATCAGTATACCTGATATCCGGACGTGAGTGGAACAGTCCAGAAGTACCAACGTCCGGATTCCAGGATGTTCTGTTTTTTTCTTATTATTATTTTTTCAACAAAACTATCCAATTTTAGGTTTAAATTGGTACTAAAGAATTGTAGATTAATAATATGTGCACGTTTATGCATTAATCTATGATCTACGCCTTTCCTTCATTGATTTAAAATTGCTTATCAATTATCGGCTGTTGTGTTTCGCCTGTTCGTCGTAGTTGCATTTGGTGATAGTTTGTGGTTGTGTTTCGCATGTTTAGTGAGAACACTATGCGTGCTATGTTAGCCCCTTATTGCACTAGGCCACCAGGTGGCGCCACCAGCCAAGACACCGGTGACTGTTGGCGACGCGTTCTTATTACACTAGGCCACCAGTGGAAATGAATTACTTGCGTTTTACTTGATAGAATCTGTAACCTACTTTTATCCATAAACAAATTCAATAACTTGAGGTTTTTTAAAATATATTCAATCAATTTATTTATAAACATAGCTATAGGAATTACAAATAATAAATAAACAAGTTTAGAATATATGTAAATTTATTTTTATTTACATCAATCAATTTCTGTCGAGAAATGAATTATCTCTCCAGTATTCTTTATCAATTACATTACTCAGTAAGTAATTAAACTTTATATTATTATTAAGTAGAAAGAAAGCTCATTATTAGTATAAAAAAAGTTTAATTTTATCAAATTCTAACTATTATTATTATTATTAGAGGGTTTATGTGATTCACCACCGGGACCCACTGCACCTAAAAAGTTCTAACTAAAACTGTGTCACTTTTTGTGAACGCTTTGCTCCATCTGACTGTATGTTTGTGGCGATCAAATAAAACAACTGTAGCTTAATAACTTTGTCAACTACAGAAATAAAATATTTTATACAGAGTGTCCCCGAACTCTTTGGTTCCCTTTTGTGGATTTGTTCCTGGTATCAAGGCAAACATATTTCACAAATATGTGCTTACTTTTTCGTCTGTCTGTATCTGTTTTATTGATATCTAGATAACGGTTTGACCGATTGAGTTCAAACTTGACATGACGTTATACATAACAATGATATATTTTAATTAAACTGAGCTATTATTACCAATTATGCGTTTCGAAAAGGTGACTTTTTGAACATTTCAAACCTTAATTACACCAAAACTGTACATTTTAACAAAAATTGTCAGGCCACCTTTTTTGTAGCACTTTTAATTCCCTATCGGATGGTATAACTATCAAAACAATCGGATGAAGGATAATAGTTAATTTAAAGATAATAACAGTACACGTACATACAATATTATTAGTGGTGGCCGGACTGGTTGCGCCGCCAGGCAGCCTAGTGTAATAAGCTCGGTAAGATACAATGCCCCGCTACGACTCTCGGCCACCACTGGTTGCCGGCTTGGTCGCGGGGCTCGTCAACCAGTCAGCAGCCAAAATCTGGTGGCGCCACCGGCTGCCCTAATGTAATAGGCTCCATAAGAATCAATGCCCCGTGACGAGCAGCGACACCAGTGTCTTGGCTGGTGGCGCCACCTGGTGGCCTAGTGTAATAGGGGGCTTAGATGATGAAAATATAAACGACGAAGTGTTGTCAGATGAAAATGAAATCAGCTCTGTTGTAGACGATTCTGATAATGATCCCGATTTTGAACCGGAATTTGAGAATCGACCATCAACTTCACGATTTTTGGACAAATATTTGAATAATGAAAATATAAAAAAACGTAGGCTTTTTAGTCTTTCAAGTGAAAGCAGTGTTGACGAAAATATAGGCATACCAGTTGAACAAACTCCAAGTACTCCAGGTTGGTCGACTACCTAAAACTAGGCCTAAGTTTGATGATCACGATTTTATTAGCAATGATGAATCTGATTTAGAGTAGACTGATAAATAGGCCTATTCAGTGGAATGAGGTAAATGAAGAAAATGATCTTGGTGCAGAACATAATTTCAATTATTAGGAAACGCCACCTATTAAGTCAAAAATTGTCCACCTAGAAATTCTAATCCCATTGCTTATTTTAGGCTATTTTTTAATTATAGTTTGATTGAAGATTTTACTAAATATACAAATATATATGCTAAGAAATTTGTGGAAACAAATAATGATAGATTAGCAGACAACAGTATATTGAGAAATTGGAATAAAGTTACAGTAGAAGAAATGTTTGCTTTTATTTCAGTGCTATTGAACATGAGTATAAATGGAAAACCTGCACTTTACTGTTACTGGAGTACATTACTTTCTCAAAGTATGCTTTGTTAAGCATGTTAATACTATTTTGTATCAGTATACCAAGACCCAAAACTTAACTATGTAAATATTCAAAATGGCGACTGTTTAAAGTCTAATATCATGGAAACAGTAAATTCTACGATAATTTGATCCCCTACTCTGAGCACCCCAAGGCTCCGTGTTAAAGTAAACACACCAGATGACTTTTGTAGGTTGGCTAGTAGCGCCACAGTTTGAACCGCAAGCCACGAGATCGTGAAACATGCAGTAAAGAATATGTCGTAATGTCATGAAACAAAACGATTCTTTGTAGAAGGAGAAGCTGGTTTACGCACGGCACGCGCATCGTCTATCTCCGCCACATAACAATGAAATGTCCTTGACACTAAGTACCAACCGAAATTGCGAACGGAACTGAGTTCACCCCGAGTCTTAGAATAAAATGTTTGGAGAACCATTCATAGACTTCCATTTTCACGAGTAATATTCTGTGATCAACACAATCGAAGGCGTTACTCAAGTCTACTTAGTTTTTATGTAGATAAGTTACTAATAACTAAATTAGATTATGTTGTATGTGTTATTAAATGACGCAAATATTAATCGAACATTGATAAATAATTAGGCTTGGAAACAGAGCTCTTCTAAGTTTAGGCATATGTTTTATATCTTATCAGTGCTTGTCACTCTGTGCATAATAATGATATGTATTGATAACCCAGTGAACGTTCACTGCGTGATATTATAATAGTAATATATTGGTACTTGAATTCAATTGTAACAACACTGGCTTAACCATTAAACTCATTTCTTAAATAATATAACGCATCCCCAGACTTTTGTGGTAAGAAGGCGGAAGCAATCAAAAAGTCTGACGAAGAAAGTCAGGATTACTTAAAATGGGAACTGGCCCCTTTCCCCCTATACTAGCACTTTTCAACACATTCGGAATGTGTTCAAGGAGAGCATGGCGTTGAAAGTTTCTCAGGAGAAATTCCTTCAAAACAACAAAAATAAGAATGTTTTTATAGGCAGCTTTAGAAAGACATTAGCCGAGGAAGGTATTCAGTCTGTCCAATGTCCAGATGAAGCTGATAGGACTATTTTTACTACCGCAATTGATCTTGCCCAAGATGAGAGCAAAACTATCGTGATAGTAGCCGAAGACACCGACATTTTGGTTTTACTAACAGCGCTGACACCAACAAATTTGGAGATATTTTTATTAAAACCAGCTCGGTCAATTAAACAAGGAAATAAACCTGAAGAGGTATATTTTTTGGCAAAGAGTTTGACTCACAGGCCCATACTGGCCGAAAATATTCTACTTTTACGTGCAATAACGGGATGCGACACTGTCTCGGCTACTTACTTTCAAGTGAAAGTAAAATTTTTGAAAACTGTTGAGAAGTTTCCTGAGCTCCAACCTCATGCTGCTCAATTTAAACAAGTTGGGCTGTCACCTGATGAACTTCTGGAAAGCGGGTGCCATTTGTACCTGGCGATGTATAATGCACCAGTGACTTTCAGAAGGCCCAAGGTGAAACAGCTAAGTGGAATTCAACTGGTGGAAATATACCGATATAGAATATACAAGACGGCAGTTCTTAACGGAAAAGTTAACATAGCAAAAGTTATCCCTACTGTAGATGCCCTTAATGAACACGTTGAGCGAGTGTATCTACAAGTCCAGACTTGGCTCTTCGGGGATGGCCTAAATCCAACAGATTGGGGTTGGAAAACTGTCGACAGAAGTCTGGTGCCCACAAGGATGACCCAGCGCGCGGGCCCAGATAACATCTTAAAACTCATTTTCTGCCGATGTAACGGCGATTGCGGTCCTACTTCCCCGTGTAACTGCAGGAAGAATACACTTCCAAGCAACATCGCATGTACAGTTTGTGATGGTACGACATGGTTTCTGACAAAGATATAATTGCGACCGAGAATGAAGTTCTCCGAGAAGAAAATCTTGTAATTGATGATGCGTGCTCTATTTAGAATGTTTGTTTGTCAAGGGTTTGTAATTAAAAAGTTCAGCTATTTTGGAAATTATGCCTACATACCAGTTGTACCCATACCGTGTCCTTTTCCTTGAAATAGAATCCATTTAATTTATAAAGAACATTTAACCGGTAATGTCAAATTCGTGACGAGCGGCCCGAAAAACCCCCTGACGACGATTTTCCAGCGATTCGGTAAGTTTTTCCAGCAAAGCTCCAGGGGATGACGTCACAAGTCAGGTCGTTCGGAGCCCCAGGTCTTTTTTTAAATTCAGTGATATTTTTTTTCTGTAAATCTGCAGTGCAAATTATTTAATATAACACTTCATTTGTGTAAATTGGTGGAAAAATAGTGACTTAATCGGCTAATAAAGAAATGCCTTAGCGAATTAATAAATATATATGGATGGCCTGATGCCAGAGTGAACCAAGTGACTTTTTCTCTATTTTGAGTTAGTGTCAAATTCTGACGGTAAAAAAGAGTTTATTTCATTTGCCAGAGTGAACCAGAGTTAAAACAGCTGATACGAGAGGGAAATTTTATTATTGTGTTCTGGTAGAGTGGGAAATTTCATTTTGTTTTAGGCCAAACTGAACCAACTGTGAGGCAAGATGGCTGACAGTAAGAAGTTAGTAAAAAATGTTTTATACATTATTATAATAAAACATATTGATAATAACATTGCATTTTTATTTTATTCTGAGCAAACTTTCTTTAAATAAAGTGTGCCAAAATGAACCAGGAAAATGGAATAATTTTGAACCAATTTCAAAGTTTTAAAGAAAAAAAGTGTGCCAGAGTGAACCAAAATTTTATTTATCTACTTAAATTGATAACTTGAGAAAAAATTGAAAGTATTGATGAATAATAATAAAGTTACAGCTCACTTATGATTATAAACCATTTCATTTAACACTTTTTACTTAAATAATATATCAGTTCACAATGGCATATTTTTTATTTGTTATGTACTACTTATGAAAAAATGAACTAAGTGGTTTTATATATATAATATGTAATAACCTTAAGGTAAACCATATGGATATAATTTGTATAAGATCAAAGAGTATGTCAAACCATGTAAGTGACTTTGTTTCTATATATATTTGGATGTATAGACCTAAATATAAGTAAAACTTATAAACCTCCATACTGAAAAAAGTGAAATTATCAGTTAGTTCATTCTGGCATCAGGCCATCCATATATAAGATACTATTGAGTAATAAATAATTTGAGAAATAATTCTGTAGACAAGAAAATATTTTGTGAACAGATCATTGCTAAATCTTAAATAAGTAATGAAGGGGAGAAAAATTTTTTGCCGTTACAATAATTCTGCCGAAGTAAGACAAAATTGTTAAATGTGTAGACTGCCCACGAAAGTGTTAAATTTAAATATTTGTGCTGACAGTCTCATTTTTGGTACAAAACATAAACTTTCATGAGTTTTTGTACCTTTTTTCAAATTTCGAACATTTTGTGAAGTTCTAGTAGATTTGCAAAATTTTGTAGGAAAGGAAATCATCAGCTTTCGCGAGTGCTTAAAAATTAGCCGGAATAGATAATGTAATACAAAATGTATACATTAGTAGAGTCTAAGTTTTACATTACGCTTATAATTCGACATTGTTCAACAATGTGTGAACAATTACAATTTACAAATATCTTGAAAAATTAAAAACATTCATCACCAAAATAAAGCTGAACCTAAAAAAGTATTGGCAAACTTACCTTGTAGGAAGACATTTTAGTTTAAAAAATGTCCACGGGACGGCAGCAGTACTAACAATATTAATATAGTGGCTTGATAGAACTGATCTCTATCAAACCACTGTAGAATTAATAACTCCTAGCGCTTAGTGACAATTGTTGGAACTACTACCAGGCACACTAACAAAATTCAGTACAATATAATTTTTGTTTGATTTTATTTTACATAATAAACAAAATACAAGTGGACTTCATATAACGTATTTTCATTAATTATAGAAAACAGTAGCAAAGGAAATAATGTATAAGTGAATTTAATATCTGTAGATCTGAGAAAATATCTTCAAAAATTCATCTTACTTTTATGCTACAACCGCATTTACAGCACGGTAAAGTTCTTGCTTTTCCGTAATTGAAGGCGTTGTAGTTTGTGCCTAAAAGGGAAAAAAAGTGTCACTTTGTTGTCCCGAAAGGAAAAGTGTCTTCAGGCCGACTAAAATACTTTCTTCCCTTAAAGAAACACAACATTTTTCTTCCAGATACAGTTTTAGTAAATAATTTGCATTTTGCTATGGAAGAAACGGTATTAAAATATGGACATTCATATTTTCAAAAACAATTGAGGTTATGCTAAGAATACACAGACACGGAAGTTCATGATGTGAACTTACTATAGGAGGGCGATAAAGTATACTCAATGCTTTTTATATGGACACTTTTCGGCCCCCTGATGTAAGTTGTTCTTTCTACCCTATTAATGAGTCAGAAAGGTTCTCTTAAAACTGGAGGAAAAATTAATTTTTTAAAGTAGTAAAACTCAAATTTAAATAAACGGTATCAGTTAACTGACACAAACTTTATCCCAACTTACTGTAGTCAAAATAATATTGTTTTCAATCATTATTACTTTTTAGAACAAAAGAAAAAATAATATTCTACCTACGTCAATCGTATAAAAAAATGTTTGTCCTAGGCGGGATTCGATCGCGCGACCTTTGAATTACTGGCCGTGATCGCTACCATGGTGCTACCCCGTGCGGCCGCCGTCGCGATGCTAGATTAACAACATAAACTTGTTTATTTTTAAACATTTCCCCATAATTATAAAACGCTGAAGTTTTGATAAAAGCGGGTGGTGTCATTTTGTTTGGCATCTTAAGCACTAGGCCTATAAATACTGAAAATTTGATCAAAATCGTTAGAGCCGTTTTTGAGAAATTTGCATTTTTGTCGTTTTTTATGGGTTTTTAGGGGTAAATTACCCTTAAAAATTAAAAATTCAAAAAAATGCAAAATACGCCTGGAGATATTAGGGTTTAGTACCTACATACCAAATTTCATGAAAATCGGACCAATAGTGTCCTCTCTGGTCGTGTATACATACTGACAGACTGACAGACAGACACCACTCTAAAAACACTTTTTTGGGTTCAGGGAGCACCAAAACAAAAAATTCCACTAAAAATATTTTTGGGTTCAGGGAGCACCAACACAGATAATTGCACTAAACCATTTTTTGGGGTTCTGGGAGCACCAAAACAGATAATTCAACTGAAAATTCAAATTCGAACATTTTTACGAAAACAATACTTTCTCCATATACTACGTATAGGGTGGAGAAAGTAAAAAGGAGTGGCGTTAAAGATAGATACTTTACAGGAAAGCTATAGAAATTGTTATTATTTTGTAAGTGAAAATACGTTTTTAGACCACATCACACGATAGTTTCATTTAAATATACTGACCTTAAAGAATAAAAAACTAGTTCAAAATATTTAAATTGTAAACCGAATCATTTAGATTCTACAGCCAACCAAAAGTATGAATCATGTGTTCCACACAAAAAGTGAAATTGAAATTACTATTTATAAAATAGACATTTAGATTTTAAATATCCATAAAAGATCCGATTTTTAAACTAGATCTTAAGTCTAAGGGCACTCGGCAGTCTGCTAGATTTGGAACTGCCGACGCAGTCGTGTAGGTTCGAACCTAGTTACTGGTTATCAATTTATCTGCGCTCTACGTCTTCTTATCCTCGTCTTCTTTAGCCTGGCATAAAGCAAACACGTTAAGCAAAACTAATATTTATTTTTTCTCAGAGTATCGGTATGTACAGGGAATACAATAAAAATAATGTGTTTGTATCTTGTTATGTCCAGAAAAATAATATCGTTTACATCATTATTAAGGCAAGTTCTCTTAGCGACGCTTTGTTGCGCAACTGCCCAAGATGCGTTACTGAATTTTCTGAAGTGCGCATGCACCAAGAACAGTTGCCAAACTATTTAGTTCCGGCTGATTCCAATTTTTATATCATGAAACTTGAAGTGCCTTTAATTTGGGCGGCAAATGTTTAGTTAAATATAGAAAGACGTAAAATGGAGTAGTGTTAATTTTTTAAATTTCATAATATTAATTCACAATAATATACAGAATCGTGTGACATCAACAACAAAGACTTAAAACCAGAAAAAATAGCCCTGTGAGAAATTGTCAGAGAAATAAGTATGCCTTCTTTGATTGGTGCACACTGTAATTCATTACAATAATTTTGTAAGATGTAGGCCTAATTATAAATTAAATGTAGTCATGCAATTCTTTGGAGGAATGATTTAAAAATACGCATAACCTAAAATTAATGTTTGAAAATGTTAATTTCTGTATTATATAAAACATTAGCGTAAAAACTCTGGCCCTACTGCGCATGTATTACGATCCAGGACACCGCTACCCGCACCACATTGCCGCAATCCAAGTGCCTCTGTCCTGATGAATCGCCATTTCTGTGAAAATATCAGAGTATACAATAATCTGCATTTGCTTCGCCGTGAGTTGCTGCGGGGGATGGTGAACGAACCAAACGGGGAGGATCCATTTAGTCTCAAATCCGAAAACCAAAACTATTTGATTGATTATTACAAACAAATCAAAGTGCAAAAATAATTATTTAGTTTTCGTTTCATATTTTACTGTCCAATTATGGAACCTTACCGTCTCTGAAAAAATAATATTGTTTGAAATTTTAATTTTACTTCCTTTATACAAAGATCTAAATACTTTATGTTATAACTCGCCTCTGAAAAACAAAATAACTTTTATAAAAACGAACTACCTAAACATAAGAAACTACCTATCATTTTGACTTCACCGAATGAACGGTTATTGCGAAACTAATTTCGTGACATTTTTAAAGAGGTTTTGTAGCGCAATCTAGTTTTGCAGTGTGACTCGCCTTTATAGTTACAGCTTTCCGTTGATAGCGTTCATTGCAGTGTACCCTTCTACGCCAACCAGAAGCTGAGATATGTAAAGTATGCGAAAGTGTTGAATAAGTCTGGCAAATTATTATTTTTTTTTTGTAATTAATTGTTTTTGTTTACGATATCACTTTGTACCCAATAAGAGTGGACGGTAAGTGGAATTACACTCGGGAAATCCAATTCAAAATTCCAATTAGTCAGATTGGAACTTTTACTATTCTAAGGTTAAAACTGCATACGAGTACAGTGGTTTACAACGTTTGGACGAAATTACATAGTAAATTATAAGAAATGTCTTTAATTTAGAAGTAGGCGTTCTATACAATAGCGTGTAGGTTGCAACTTCCTTCGCTTACGTATGGGTGCAGTTAAACCTAAACTACATCGATATAATCGAATTGTTATTCTATTAAAGCCGGTGTACGTACTTGCAGATATTTTTCGTCTGTTTCTTTGTTCAGATCTCTTCAAAAACATATTTATTTCTTGTACACATAAACCACTCAACTGGTAAGGTATTTTTTACTACTTGTGTGCATATTAGCATTTAAAAACTATAGAATGTATTAAATCCAAGTAAACATTATTATATATTTTCTCGTTTAGAAAAGTGCAAAATTTTTGAAAATGTTCTCCGTTTTGTTTTTGACTTTCAAACGAATTTTTTTTTTTTTTGTAAATAAAAGTTCCAAACGTAGGACTTTTGGGAAAATAGAAAAACAATATTGATATATTCAAAATAATATACAATATGTAGCAAAAAAGGTTCTGAACACGAAACAATAAAAAGTTTTCACTTAAAATTTGTTTTTAAAAATTGTAAAAGTTAGCAATTAAAAAATAATATAATAGGGGGGGGGGGTGGTCTATATATTCAAAACTGTAGAGAAAACAATCTTTATAAACTTTTTAAACTTTATAATATTATAGAGAACAAAATTTCCTACAATTCACTATAGTTGTGGACAGCATAATATACAATAAATACAAAATAATACATAGCAACAAAAAAGTTAATGTTCATGAGCGAGAATTAGATTGTCTTATATCATGTTTTATTTGTATTTACCATAGTTATATTTAAGGAATATATTGTAACTACATATAGCAAAGTAATAAATATTTACATGTATATTTTTGTGGAATGGGTGACGAATTACAGAACATGACATTTATGCAGTGACGAATTATCGAGTTTCCACTGTATAGCGAGTTTAACACTAATTAGCTGTTAAATATGACCCTAATATATCAGGAATTTATGTGTTTTGTAAATATTTATTACTTGCCTATATTCTTGTCTTCATTTTTAACCTCTATTAAACAAGTATCAGGCGAAAGGTTTTGGTAATATGTAGAAGATTTACAGAAATTTTAAAAAGGCCTGATGTTGTGCCTACTAAAGAAGTAATGATGTTTGTGTTACGTGACCTCATTTTAAACCCCTTACAGTAAGGATTTGTCGTATCAAAATTTACGGCATACAACCATTGTAGATAAACGTGTGGTGTTGGTGGTAGGATTATCTCGAGTTATTTTGTTTAAACTACTGTAGGTAATAAATTAAATGTTTAATTAGCTGGGTTTGACTTTTCTGTTAAATTCCAATGGATGTTAGGTAGGTGATTTAAGTTTTTACAAAATGTTACTGGTACGGTTTTTAAATTACGCGTTTCTTGACATTCACCAAGAAATCAAGTAGGCCTACATTTTGACCTAATGTGGGTTACGAAAAAGATATAAAAATTTCTCATTTATCATTTGGTCAGACCGTTTGACCTCTTTGCAATGCAGAACAACCGGTATCACTAGTTATTTTTAGAACCGTAGTATCCTTGAGCAGCGAACTTGAAGTTCCTTACTCTTACCACGTTTGTAAACACGTCAAAAAAGTTTTCGTTTTACGTTTGATAACTAGTAGTTCTGTGAATCTCACCTAAAAATGCAGATTTGTATGAAAAATGTTTTTGCCTAGTGAAATGATTTTCGAAACCTAATCAGGCTTGTTGTTAAACTGGGATAGATAAAGGTATAATTTTCTCGTTTCAAGCCAATAGTGTACAAGATCTGTCAAATCAATTCGCTAATTATTTTGCATCCGTTTATTCCAATCACAACGCAAATTTGCTGAATACGAATGTGTCTTTTCATGAACTTTTTTTACAAGATAAATATTTTGTTTAAAAAATGCAGATATAAGTGCAAGGGGAAAAAGGTGGTTTTAGGAGTGCAGTTCTAAACCTTTATATTATGCATGAACATACTTTTTTAATGAATATTTAGATAAAATATGAATATATGTTTCATTAAAAAGTATTTGTTATGATACGCATGAACACATTTTACATGAAGTATTTAGTTGCGAAGGAATCATTGAAGAAAAATATGATTTTAATAACTAAAAATTAAATAACAAATAAATTCAACTTTTTTCACAATCGTCACATGTTATCAAAAGTGTTTTCATTTCTTTGAATATGTTGGAGATGTTTTGCAATGTTTAGATGGTGAAAAATGTCAATAACTCGAAATGGCCGATATTAAAGGCCAAGAAAAAAGAAGTGAAAGCTAAGTGAATACTAACGACCCGTTAAGTTTACCCCACTTTGTTTGTAACTGAGAAGTAAAAATCGTGACATTTTGTTTGATTTAGAACAAATTCCTTCTAACTGCCTTCTTCATTTAGAACTCCTAACTGACCTCATAAATCCTGGAAGGTTATAGAGATATTTTAGAAAGTAATTTTTCGTTTTCCAAACCTCCAGTACATTCTAGAAACAGCGATTTCACGTGAAAATAACTAAGCACATTCTACAGGTGCAAACAGTTCCAAATAAAAAAGTTACAAAACAGTTTAAAACATTCAAACATTTCTATCCAACTTTCGTGCCATATCTAATTTTTACCTTACAAAGTTTTGTATTATTGGAAACTAGTAAACCCCCGTGAAAAATCACAGGCTGATTAATTAGATACACATTAGAAATACATAATTTAAAAATAAAAATATTTACAAACAACATTAAGGCCTACTTATCTAGGCCTACCTAAACATAACCCCAAACTGTAATCTACTCTGGGTTTGTTTAAGTATTACTTAACAGAAACGAATGGGTAGGCCTATTTTTTCTTTAAATTTGCATAAACAAATGTATTGATGATAAAAGGTTGTATTTGTATATAGTTTATAACCTCAAAGCAAATATTATAACTCATATTTAAAAAAAAATCAACTTTACAAGAAATTATAACGATTGAAGTTGTAAACATAATACAAACTGTAATCTACACTGGGTTTACAGATGATGGGTGAAATCAGCTGTTACATTGTAAGTTATTTTCGTAAGTACGCTGGTACACTCGATGTTATACGAGTTGATTTTGTTACTAGTGAACATCCAATACTTTTAAAATCATTAAATACAGTAATTAAAATGGAGTTACGGTTTAGGGTGTAATAGTTTTGTATCAAACTCTTCTGCTCCTTCAATACACCGTCACAGTTGCAACTGACATACTAGATAGATAAACCGTTCGAACTCATAACTGATACTTATTTATTTATATCAGCCAGAGTAATCGATGTGGAAGTCGATGTGGTATTTGTTTACATTCAAGGAACCACTATTGTTTACACTGCTAATCAAATCAGTATCCAAAACCGGCCTTCATTTTACGACTTTTGCTCTCCTGTTTTCCCCACTGTTCGACGGATTGTTCTACCACATCAGCAATGGTCTATGACAGTCGGGAGTTTTTATGTAATGTGTGTTACATTTATCTAAATGGATTTATAAACAAACAACTCGGATTCTTGGTTTCACTCGAACAAATATCATTATTGATAAACCACTGCACAGTGAAAGTTAACACTCTGTTGTGAAAACGTATCTGGAAATGGCATCCTGAGTCCTTATTTATTTCATTTAGGAATTCGGTGACTCTAAATCAAATACGATGTAGGGAACAAGTTAGCCTGCCCTTTGTTAAGGACTGTCTAAATATTTCTACAGAGCACGTAACTTGTCATACAGCGAGGGAATCGCTTTGATTTATTCAGACTACCTTCAGAAACCGTGTGAAATCACTTGGTGAGAAATTTCATAGGCCTACCCCTTTAACTCGCCTGATTGAACACCGCCTGATAAATATTTTTCACAACAACAACCGACAACCATAGCCGATTTGCGTGATAAGATTGTGGCACTTGTAAAGAAAAAGACTCAAAATGACGTTATTTTTACACTTTATGCCGAAACCACCGCACATACAGTAGTGGAACATCCTCTAAACTTTGTCTTAAAAGTGTTGTTTATAATCTGTATGAAGTAACCTGTCTCCTGACTCCTGACCCTCGGTCTACCTGAGACAGGCCCGGGTAATTCACCGACGCCCGCAGCTGTTTTCCTAATTAGTCACCAAATAGCTTCCCCACTAGCTTAAGTAACTTTTTACCCAAATCATAATTTCCGAAATTTTATCAAAAATTTGAGAAGTACATAAAAAATAAGACTAACGATACTAAACAAGGGCAAATTTGATAAACAATCAACAATATAGAGGTAATAAGAAATATAGATAGTCTGTTTAAAGCTTGTAATAATAAAGTTGGTTTTCTGTAACAATATGACGATGAAATTACATTATATATTACAAAAATAATAAATATTAACTATATACATTAACTACTGTACTACAAACTTATAGGCATAATACAAATAATATTTTACAAACTATTATAAGAATATTCTAGACTATAGATTATGTTTAGATGAATATGGGGCCAGGGCAGTTTTCATTAGTGCAGTTGTTGATTCCAGCGAGCGGTCATCTCGTACTGTGAATCTGCAAGTAAAGAAGGTCTATATAACATGTCAATTAAATTTAATAGTTCATATTTTTTTAGAAAAAATCAATAATGAAAATGTCTCGATTTAGTTAAAAAAAATAGGACAAGGTAACGTACCATTTAGAGTTTTATTACTTATTATTTATTACTTGATTGTTAGTACGTTAATATTTGTACCATTCCTTTTGGGCTAGTTCCAAAAGTGTATGGATCTATACAGGATGATTCAGTAAAGTGTAGCGGGCTATGCAGATTCCAATGTACCAAGTGGCGACACTCGTTACATGAAAACCACGTGACTTATAAACGATATTGAAATATTATTTTTGTAATATATAATGTAATTTCATTGTCATATTGTTACAGAAAACCAACTTTATTATTACAAGCTGTAAACAGATTAGGCTACCTATATATTTCTTATTACCTTTATATTGTTTTTTTATCAAATTTGTCCTTGTTTAGTATCGTTGATCTTATTTTTTATGTACTTCTCAAATTTTTGATAAAATTTCGGAAATTATGATTCGGGTAAAAAATTTACTTAAGCTAGTGGGGAAGCTAAAAGGTGACTAATGAGGAGAACCGCTGCGGGCGTCGTATATTGCCGGTGAATGGCGAAGGCCTGATCCAGGTAGACAGAGGGTCAGGAGACAGGTTACTTCATACAGACTATAGGCATTGAAGAAACAACACTTGTTTCTTCAATCTATAGCTAACCGCGTCGACTTCAGCTTATGCAAATCCGAAAAACAATTTCAATGTAAAATTTTTAATAGCTTTAGTTACTAAATATTCTTAATCTTGTTCTGTAAACTATCTTTTATTTTAAAACAAAGTGAATATTTAATTACGTCGCAATTATACCGCGTTTGGACTTAATGTTCTTGTTATTTAAACATACGCCTATTTAAAGAGCACTAATCAAGCCACATATATATGATAAAGGACACATACATAATCGGTTAATATACAATTGACTAGTAAATAGTCAAAATTAAGAAAATCTTTTTTACTTGTCACTTTATTTGATCAATAATTAGTCTGACAAACTACATGTTGCTAAAAATATTTTCTTTTTCAGTGATATGGTTACACCGAAAATGCGGAATGCTACCCCCCGGAAAACTACCCCCCAAGCAGGTTCCTACAATTATACTGTTATCGGCAACATACTGTGACTAAACAGTTTAGGTTAGTCCTCTAGTTTTTTTTTATTCTAATTATATCGAAACTTGAGTGTGCGTGACTGGAAAACTGCCCCCCCCAATCTCTGACGTCAAAATGACGTAGGAACCTGCTGGGGGGGGTAGTTTTCCGGGGGGTAGTATTCCGGCGACTCGTTTCACCTTTAGCTCCTGTGAGAATCTGGATAACACTTCATGTACAAAATTGTAAATAGCTATAGTATGTAAATAATCGTAAAAATATATCTTATTCTTAAACTATCTTTATTTTAAAACAAAGCAAATACTTAATAGCATCGCAATTATATCGTGTTTGGACTTAATGTTCTTGTTATTTGATGCAGATTTCAAAAATGACGTTATTTTTACACTCTATGGTGAAATGCAAAAAGTTGTACCGACTGTGCCATGAGCCCAGTAGGTGACTTATGACCATAACCCGGAGCGGCCGAGCGAGGGTGTCCCTACCCGACCGTCCTAAGCTCTCAGCCGCCACGAATCTTTGCGCGAGGTATAAGTGCCTCTGATCTAATCAATCATCACTTCCGTGAAAATATCAGAGTATACAATAATCTCTTTGCATTTGATTCACCGCGAGTTGCCGCAGGGGTCGGCGAGCAAAGCGAGTAAAGTAAAGTTTCAGTTCCGTTTGTTTTGGGTCACACTACAACACCCTAAAAATCAAAGAAACAGGAAACATAAGATCAGTTGCACTAGTTTATAAACTCAGTCAAACTATTAAACTATCAACCACTGGCCAACAAACTATAAATAAACAAATCTCAGAATCTAATCAATCTAAATAACTGTCAGTCATACCAACTTAGCGAGCACTGATTGAGCATCTGTTCTCGTCGAATCTATTAGTTCCCAACAACAACAACAACAACGAAGAATCTTGGTGGCTGTGTACGTGGTTTTCAGCAGGTTCACGATGACTAAGCCGAGTTGCTTCTTATACTACCTACCAATAAACTCATTATAAAACGAGACAGTCTGGTCTCGTCTCGTATTTAAATAACTCAAAACCTAATATCCCAATTTATATAAGTTGTATGAAGTTGGGATGTTTATTTACTCCATCCAGGAATAGACATAATATAAGTAAGTGAGGTTTTGTTTCATAAAAAATGTATAAAATGTTATAAATGTAAATTAAATTTTGATCGAAGTTTTTATATAATAAAAGTAATGGCAACAAATATTCAAAGCAATAAAAAACTTTCAGGCCAAACTAAAACATACTGCGAGAAAGTTGTAGATACATCTGTTGTTACAAATTTATAATTTTGTTTATGACCCTTTGTTTGATCAGGAGGAACAAATTCCTGTGAATATATTATTGCTGTAATGTTTTTTCCTTAGGGTCTTTAAGTTATTTTCTCATATTATACTGTTGTAATCATACTGTATTTACAGTTTTAAAGTTTGGATTGTTTGTCATCAGGTTGATGAAAGTTTGTAAATATACGATTCAAAATAACTCAAATGGTAATTATTTAATGAAATACAATTTACTGCACCGACTCTTTAGAAATTAACACGAACTCATAACATTGACTGACTAGTGGCAAGCAATTTGAACCTAATAGTTTTTTGGTAAATTTTTCTTGAATTTGAGCGTTTTGAAAGTGTATAGCAGGGGTGGTTTTAAGGATAGAATTTGGGTGGGATGAGAGTGTACTAAAAGTCCCGCACTGGTTTAATATTTCTTATATACCCTACAGAAAATTTGAAAGTAGATGTGATTGAGGAACCTACTCTACTTAAAAATACTATTTTATTAAGATTTCAAAAAATTTATCCGTCATCTTGGATCCGCCATTTTGAATGTAACTTTGTTTTTTTAAATGGGAAGGTGGTCATGTGATACATCATTTCGATGTAGAATTTCAAGAGAAAACCAACGGTGAAATTTGCACATCCGTATCTTTAACCGATTAAAAATGGCGGCAAAAAAAACAACGAAATCTTGTTTTCCAATTTTGCCCCATTTTGCTGTACGATTAAAAAAAACTAATTATTATTCTTTTTGGGTTTAGAATCAAGTAAGCTTTCAAACGATATGCCACACAATAATATTTGGGAGTATTTAAAATTTTTGAGTTACAGCCATTTTGATTTTTCAAAATTAATTTCGAGTGGTTCAACCAAATATCATTGTGTGGCATATCGTTTGAAAGCCTATTTAATTATAAATAAAAAAATAATAATAATTAGTATTTTAAACAAAAATAGTACAGCAAAATGGGGCAAAATCGGAAAACAAGATTTCGTTTTTTTGTCCATTTTTAATCGGTTAAAGATATGGATGTGCAAATTTCACCGTTGGTTTTCTCTTGAAATTCTACATCGAAATTATGTATCACATGACCACCTTCCCATTTTAAAAAAAAGTTACATTCAAAATGGCGGATCCAAGATGGCGGATTTTTTTTGAAATCTTAATAAAATAGTATTTTTACATAGAGTAGGTTCCTCAATCACATCTATCTTCAAATTTTCTTCATATGCGAAATATTAAACCAGTGCGGGACTTTTTGTACACCCTGTATATAAATTACACACAATGTCGTTTTCCATATGAATATTTACAACAAGATTTCGACTACTAAAAAGTAGACTCTAATGTGAAATAAAACTTTGAATTAATGCAACATATTATTTTATTTCCAACGTTTTCAAGGAACAACATAATTGTTTAAAAAAGGGTAACAAAGAATCATAACATCACGGATATAAACTGTAGACGTCTTCCCTTTTTTAGTAGCAAACTCATCATAACTTCACCCGAGGATTTTCGAGTAACATCTAGCTTTTTTCATTTATTTTAAAAGATTTTGGTGAGCTCGGGCCCAACCATCCTACCCTTTAGGCCCAGGGCCGACAAGAATAGAATAATTGCTCAGCTACTTTTTTATAAGGGCCAATAGGGAGTTGGCCGCGTGACGTCATAGGGTTGTCAGCCGCGCTTATCCACTAGTGCGGCCATGGCTTTTCCCAATAAATCACACACTTATGACATCAAAACAAATGCCTATTCCTTCAATTAAAACGAACATCACACCAACTGAGGAGATATGTAATGAAATTCCAGCATATTTGACCTCGGACTTACTCCAAATGGCATTTACAAGAGAGGAAATAGGATCCATGCAATCAAGGAATACAGCATTGCAAACGCCAAAATTATTAATCATGCTCGCCATATTAAGCAAATTTATTTTTACTATACTTCGAACGTTACAAAACCGTTTCTAAAACATTTTACATAATTTGTAAAGTAAATAAATAGTGATTTTATTAATGCGACGCTGAGTTTGAAACTGATTTTCATAATAACTCTTTCAACATGCAATAAAAAAAATATCGTTAAATTGAATAGTTAACAATACAATAATTTATAAATGATTTACAACAAACTTTCATATAAAATGATAATTTTTTAAAAATAAATAAGGGTGTGTATATTGATATGGGTAATTTTTAATATTTTTTTCTAAAATGTAAATGAATAAATAGTTTAGTTACAAATTGTTTACAGTTTGTACTTTGTGCTTTGTAGGCTATTTCATACTTTGTAAATTCATAGCTTCATTAAAACTATATTGAATTGGTTTTATTAAAGTATTAAAGTATTTATAAAGCAATGTTATTATTTATGATATAGTTGAATGTCTACAAAACATTGTATATTGGGTATGGTTTTATTTCACAAGATCAAGATGTCGGGGGCGCAATTACATGGCCTGGGAAGAAGGAGTTAAGTACATCGCGGGCTACGTTGCGTTGCTTTCCGTGTTCGGGATATTGACCCTAGCCTTGGAAGAAATACAAAATTCGCTCCAAACCGGATGCAGGGCAGCCACCTTGGATACAAATTCTATCATATGGCTGCCATACTGAACCAAGTGACCAGTGATTTAGTTTAGTGAAAGAATTTGAAAAGATGTTTTTAAAAATGCATGGTCCTCTATTCATATTAAATCAGGAACCAGGAATAGTGAAAGTATTAAGCCATTAAAGTGTATGCAAGATTTAGAACATTTATTATAATAAGAGAAGTTAATAGAAACAAATGTAGTGAGAGAAAACAGATGACAAAATCTATCAAATGGGTAAGATCCAAGAAGTAAGCATACCTGTAACTGATTTGTTGTGTTTTCGCTCATTTTACCTTGTCTAGGTGCATTAGTATTTAATTAAAGCATTATTTATTGATTGTTGAAAGGGTATAATATCAAAGAGGGTGCCATTAGGGGTAGAAGGGTATCATGATGTCATTAAGTACTAAATACATACTGCCGGCTATTGTAAAGCAGTGGTGGTTGTATGGCAGTGCAGCGCGAGAACATTCTTCACAATCAACAGTGTAGAGCTCAATCGTATTGGGCTAAACGAAGAACCAGTTATCGAAAAAATTTAATATTATTCAGAGTTCAGTAGCCATTATTTATTCTCTAAAATTAAATTGCGTTTTCACGTTTCATAAGCTAATTATCAAATTTTTGAAAATACAAAACTGGATCGACAAAGTAAAACTTGTAGAAGCAAATAGAGAATATTATTTGGGCGTAGTGGCCTAGCTCATCTAAAACAAGTAATGACTATATATATTTACAAATGTAACAATGGTTTATTATGAAAGCCACGTGGGTGCGCTGCAAGGCTGTCACAACCACAGAGTCGGTTATTTGCATTCCTTACGACATTTAAACACTGTGCATTTACTGACTAGGCAATCTTGTTTGGCGAAATGAGGGAACTCTCATTACATTTTGAGATTAGTTGTTGTAAACCTTCAGAAAACCATAATCAAGGCATACGTCTCACAGTTGGGAAAACAATGGTGTTGGGAGTGCAAAAGTCGAAAAACGAAGGTTTGGTTTGATTAGCAATGTAAATACAAGTGTTTTCTCGAATGTAAACAAACACCACATAAATAAATAAGCAAAGATAAATAACTAAGTATTAATTCGAACCGTTTATCTGTCTAGTATATCTGTTACTTCTGTGACGTGTTTGAGGAACCGGAGAGTTTGATATACACTATTTAGGCTTAAGG
>JAGFPH010000436.1:183636-234806 GCA_018207615.1 Philaenus spumarius | reverse complement strand
ATTGTCTACTATACTGAACAAATTTAGGTGATTGTCTACTATATTGAACAAATATAATTGACTGTGTACTATATTTACAAAATATATATGATTGTCTATACCATCATGTTGCGTTTCCATGTTATTTTAAAACTATTGCCAGTTTTACGTTTCAAGGGCTACAGCTATTTTCTTCGTACTAAATATTTAATTTGCAACTCACAGTGGGCTAGTGAAATTTAAATTGCAGTTTGTTTACCCAATTGAAGTAAGTTAAATCTAGAATTTATCTAGTTTCCCATCTACTTCTTTGTTATGATTAAATTACCTTGTCAAGTATACCCCAGGAGAATTCAAGTTATGGTATCATGGTCGGTACCCGGGCCAATAAATCTTAAAATCCCCTACTGTGCCATCTCTGTACGGGCATTGATTAGTAGGACAAGGTCTGTAATACTGAAAGTGAAGATTGCCACAAAGACAATAGGGGCAGATACCGGTAGTGGAAAGCACTTCTGTCCGCAATCAAGGAGAATAATTAATTATTCTGGCTCTTATCTAAACTAGTATCTCCAGTAGTAGTCGTAGTAACGAAATTCAACTTCTTTTTCGCATAATTAATTGGTCTCACCTTGACGCTAAGTGGAACCATGATGGAATTAATTATAATTATGTGAAATTCCTATTATAAGTAAATAATTCAAGTATTAACGGTAGACTATTAAACAAAAAAATAAAGATGAGTGATAATTCAGTTGGAAAGAAATGGAAATAACCCTAAGTATATGTTTGTATAGTTATTGTATTAAATATTTTCTCGTGCAGGGAAATCACAGGAATATTGGCTCATACAGCCGCGAATATGATCAAAATGCTTTTATTTATTGTTTGAAGCGTTGTGTTTGGAAAAATCATGTGTTTATGAAAAGTATTAATCCATGACCTACAAAATGTATTTTTATATTCATTTCTATAGCAACCAACTGGATGAAATAACAGATACAACAGCTGATTTGGATAATCAGCTTAGCAACGCAATTTTAGGTTAGGCCTTGTTTATTTTATATTACCTGGCTTAACGGCAACATTTACACATGATTTTTGTTTACACCTATGAATGATGGTACAGTAACTTTCAAATGATATAAGACTTATTCCTCTCTTTTTATAAAAAATTAATATAATACGTCAAGGTTACATGATGTGGATCAAGACGGAAAACTATGAGAATTAGTCAACAAAGCCTGGTTATAAAATTATATTGCAAAACACGTTCACCAGGAAAATAAACTAAAAGTACGTAGAACCAATTTCAGGCGCGGATCCAGGGGGGGGGGGAAAGGGGGAAATTCCCCCCCCCCCCCCCGACCTCCGTATCAAAAATTTTACGTGTCTTATTACGTTCTGATTTCTACCGCAAAACGCGAGAATGACGCGTAGAAAAATCGATCGGGAAAGAAATGTTGCAGTTCCAAGTTTGTTTTTTGCGTATTGAAATTGAATCGGATGGTTCACCTTTCTGCCGATGTATTGCGCACGTCTCGCCTTGCTTCGTTTTCGGCTTTCTAAGTAACTTATCTATTAAAATATCTGGTCTATTGTTTCCTTAGCTCTTTTAGCAAGTTGTTTACTTCAAAAACAGATCAAATTTTCTAATTTGTTGGTGTATTTTAGCTGTATTTTTGTTTCATATTTTATTTAGAAATAGTTTTGAAAGAATATAAAACGAACTTCAAAAATAACTTCTTTCTAAAAAAAAAAATAAAAATAGAAGACATCAACAGGTAAGCTCCCTGTTTATTCTGGCACAGTTGTTCACGTACATACAGGCGATAGGCGTATGTTTACGTACCTTAATAAAATGAAGAAATAAATGAGTTTTATTTTTAATGTTTTCTCCAAAGTAAAGAATCCTTTTGTTCAGCATTTACTTTACGTAATTCTAAAAAGGGAATAATGAACAATGAAGGATAGTAACAAATAATAAAATCACTAAAAGTCTATATGCCAATAATTCCTCAATTAATAAATAAACATATTATATTGTAGGCTTGTAGGCCTACGCACGTTTTGATTTGTGAATAAAATTGAAATCTGAAATAGATTTGTTGAATTTCATTAAAGTCAAAAGTATTGTATGGTGAACAAATATTGTTCTCACTCACAATAATATGGTTATAGGCTTAAGTGATAAGTTACATCGTCACATCATCTGTGACTTCTATTTTCTTTTTCTTACTCGTTTCGGGGCTTATGTCTAAAAATCAGAGCTTCATTCATTAGAGGTCGTCAAAAAAGTAATGGTTTTTCGTAAATTTGTAATATTTTTACATATTTTTTACAAGTGAGAGTAAGATCTCAAGCAAACAATCAAAATTACTCTGTACAAAGGCCGATGCCAAACCAAAGTTTTTAAACATCAGTAAATACAAAAAATGAAGAATTTAACAAGTAAAACATTGTTGACAACCAGAATATTTCCATTCAAATTGCGTTAAATTCCATTTAATTTTGCGTTAACATATTTTTAATTTTCTAGTTATCCCCCAAAACCTGCTAGTTATTTTGCACACCTAGGAACAGGGGTTTACAGGTACCGGAACGCACCGGAATGCCGTTCCGGTACTACTTTTTATTAATTTTTGTTTTAACGTTGCACTGGACCATTTACTCCCTCAATCACACTCATTCAACACTCGTTTTAGAATTTTACGTCCGCCAATCGCCAATCAAAAAATCTTCAAGATAGCACCACACTACAGTAGGTTGCGTTTATGCGAGCCAACTATAATAAAGTCTCAGCTAAAGTACACATTGTCCCACAGCTCGGAATCGAGATGGAACAATTTGGGAGCACCACACACCCTTTTGTCAACCTCGTGGCACACCATTGATGTTCGGCGAGCGCTGCGAACGATTGCAAATAAGAGACAGATGATTCAGAGTCGAAGTGGCCGAAAAGTTTAAAAAGCAGCGACGCTTAAATTTTTATATTATTCTTCTGAATGAAAAGGTTTATAACATATTGATGAGCTTATTGTAATCAAAATAATACCAAACATGATATAATTTGGACCACTTTTGGTGATTAATACTTATCGAATAACTCATTTAATTTCACTATTAATTAATTAAAAAAATAAATATCCCACATGAGATAACAACACGGAATACATACAAATACTGACAAGCGCCATTACAAATACAAGGTTGAAAGGCGCCCCGAAAGAGGAAAATATTTCAATTTAGGTAACTGAACACATTTAGCAGGTTGTCTGATTGCGTTGACTGAAAACAGTGACATGTGATTGCACCTGAACTCGTGCGCGCTTGCGCCCGGTACATGCTACCTTTCGCGAACTGTCAAAAACTAAAAAGAACCTGGTCGCATTGACGTTGACATTGTGATATTGTTTAGTTTTGTGAGTTTTGAGCGTCGTTAGAATAATTCACTAACAAGCGCCTGTGTTGTGTTCTCGTGATACGTTTGTGTTTAATTGTTTTTGAATAAGAAAAATCATTTCTTGATTACATAAAATGTGTTTAGGTTTACAGTCTTTTGTCGAGGATTTAAATTTCTGATAAAGGCTATTGACTAAAAATAAAAGACATTTTACCACGTTTTTGCTTAAAATAGTATATGTCTCTCAAAATTGCTTAATGCTATATGCAAGTACAACAATAGTAACTTGTAAACATTCCCCCCCCCTTTCCGTCACATCCGACAGCGTTCCGGTACTGGAAAAATTACGAGTAAACCCCTGCCTAGGAAGTGTTGCCCCCCCTCCCCCCCGAGATGAGGTCCTGGATCCGTTACTGACCAATTTATCATTTCAGGGTGTAACAGAAATCTCTACCAATATTTTTTAGGTATTTGTTACTGGGTAAAAGACAATCCACAATATTATTATTAAAATACCCGAAAGTAGCTAGTTTTTTACAAATCCGCCATTTTCTTTTCACTTTTGTAAATTTGTATCTAAAGATGGATGGATATATTAATTTAAAGCTCATTGTTTTGAATCCAAGTCCCTATTTGAATAAAGGAATAATTTTGTCCGTCTATGTGACTTTATCAAATTTAAGTAATTACTTACTTGACATTGACCCGTTTCGAAAATTAATTCCATCTTCAGAATATCGCTCTAAATTGAAGTCGTTAGTCCATTAAAATAATGTCAACATAACACAAACAAAACACACGCGCTCATTAATTTAACAATTTAAAAGCAATAATTCTAATTCGGCGTGTTTACACAGTCGAATATGACAACTGCCGATATAAAAAGTTGACATTTTTTGTGGAGTTTTAAAGAGTTTGTTTGTTTGTTTGTTTAATCGCCTTTATTTGGGCGTAGTCGAGGCTATGAAGCCCCTTCTACTGAACCCATCAACAAAATACATAAATACTTACAAAATTTATAACAAAATTATAATAAAGACAAATATAAAGAAAAATATAAACTAACATGCCTCATGCTACAAATAAAATACGTAAATCATAAATAAAATATCCGCGAAATACACACATACATACACATGCCTACATTCATACATACACACTCATATACGTGTATACACACAATAGATACTATACATACTTTACATACAATACATATCTATAAATACTACGCAAATTTTGAATGAAATAATTGAGTGTCATCAACAAAGTACAAAGAAAAACTTTAAATTTAAATAACAAAACTAAAAATAACCACAAACTTCAGTGCCTTGATGAATGTAAAAGACCAGCAATTCAAAATCCAGACGTTTAAAATATACGTCGTAATATTTAAGAAATCAATAATTTTAAAAAAAATCATTTTTTTACTAATATATTGGTTTGAATTTTTTTCTGTAGATCAAAGGAGTAATCAACCGAGTTATGGACTAAAGTCCACAAAATAATTTGGGTTTAGGCTAATCTAGTGAGTGTTAGCATTGAAGAAACAACACTGCGTTCTTTCTTCAATGGTGTTAGACAAGTGCAAGACGATTGTTGTCATTAAAAACGATAACGTTTTTGTTTCTTCGTATTTTTTTGTAAAGTATAACCAACTTTATTTTTTACTAGGCCTATTTGATTAGTTTGGAATTCTGGTTGATTAGTTCGTATTACATTTTGGTCTTATTTTATAACTTTAAAATTGCCTCTCTTCTACATAAAAATAAAAAATATCCGTCCTAAACAATCGCCATTCCCTTGAAAATATCATAGTATATAATAATCTGTTTGAATTTGCTTTGGCGAAGCGAGCAGGGGCGGATCCCTTTAGAATTTCATATAATAACTAGTTTCATATTGATTACTTAGAAGAAAAACTGAAAACTTACCCTGACTAAAGACTGTAAGTAAATACTTCATACTATTTTTTTAGAGTTGCAATTCTGTTTTACAAAACATCGTAATTGGTAACAGGGTATTGAAAATAAAAAAAATATATTGTGAATAAGGTTTTATTAAATTAGGCTACTTAATGTTTATTCTTAAATTATACAACTTGAGACACTAAATTAATTGGTAAACACTAACTGAAGCAGGTAGAGAGCCAGGTACACGCGTAAAGGGGGGCAAAGAGTTCAGCTGTCAATCAGAAAAGGCCCAGACTCTTAGTCCGCCCTAACGAAATATTTGTATCAATAGTGACGAACCATTTTAAAATTACGATTTTGGGTGCGTCATACATTCGTATTATATAATAGCAAAAACTTTTTCGACGATCACTTCGGCATCATCAGGTGTAAATTATATGACATTACATAAGCTATACACACATTCTTGCCCAATTTTCAACACGCTTTCAGTTCGCCTTACGGTTCAAAATTCGAACCAACTTTGAAGCAAAGTTGCTGAAAAAATAAACTTCGTAGAAAGATCGTTGCCTGTACCATATTCTGCCATCTCTCCCCCAACCCATATTCCGGTAAATTCTTTCTATTTAGAGCAACTATAACCACTAAACGATTCAGTGCTAAGGCTGACTAAGCGAACACACTTAATTGACGTGTAGTTAACACACACATTATTAATGCTAACACCTCACAACCATTGTTTGTATAATTGAATGCAGCTATAAAGTGAGACGAGAGAAAGCCACAGAGCACGCCTTGGTCAGTACGTCATAAATTGGCAAACCTTATAGTCTGTGCAGCACCTCTACTATCTATTCTACTTAAACGTAAAAATCATTTTAAATCGTTATTAAAATTAGAAAACTATAGCAAATTGATAATGGGAACTAAATCACAGAACTGTTACTTTATCACAGTTAATTCGTTTCACAGTTATAACTGTTACCTTGATGTCGCAGTAACCAGTGAATAAATGTGGTCAGCCATCGGTGAGGAATAAACAACTCGATATCTGAGACCTGATCCCTTTCTACCTAAAATATAGGTTATATGGAATTATCAGTGAATTTCCATAGGAAAGATGAGCTATTGCAGTGACCCTTATGGTGAAACCTATGGTCGGGAGAAGTAAATGAGTACCGATCATGGTCCCCAGAACACGTTAAAAATTTATATTTACAAGTATATATGTGTTCGCACTCTAGTGGCCGCATTAGGTGTCTAAGTCGCTCAGACGAATTCGTTGGCAAAAAAATCCAACAACCCGAAGCACGTTTTTTGACCGGAAGTAACTATTTTTTGACATTTTTCATACAAAGATAAAATAAAACCTGAACACAGTTATTTATTTTTCATACAGAATGAAACTTTTATGGAGTTTTATCTTAAAAAATTAATGTAGGATATTATTCTTATACCTTATAGCTCGCTTGGTTCCCCAAAATCGATCAAAACGTAAAATTACATAAAAGAACCCGGTTCAAACCCACGTGGGGAATTATACGGGCATCTTCTGATTCGAGGCCAATGGCCGAGTTTGTATGCTGCGAGCGAAAAGAATCAGTTCATAACCCGAGGCTGCAAGGTCGAGGGGCAAACTCGCAAAGCAAGTTTTTCCGCTGAGAGTGGAACTAAGGAGCACGTGAGTTAAAGCTGGATGAGGCTTGGATGCAAACAAATTCTACTAATACATTTCGTGCACGCAGACATCTAAAAACACCTTCATTAGTAGATCGATTTTCCAAATAGTTGGTTGAAACCCTAAAACATATAAACTTAATTTTGCAAATTCGCTCAACTCACGTCAGCGGTTCAGCTACGTGGTCGAATTGTTTAGCTTACAACTGTGGGGTCGCGGAGGTTGGGGTTCCTTAGTCAATAATTAATATTATCATTTATTTCCTTACTTGACTGGTTATATTAATTAACTATGTTAACTTACTGCTAGCAGTCCTTGTGGGTCCTTTTTCTAATAGGTTACATCGTTTCGCCTATTTGTAAGGCATTGTGTCATAAATATGTTATTTGAAAATTTTATGTGTATGTGTTTCCTTTCGTACTAATTGACGCGCATCAACTAACGTATGAAAAACAATGTTATAATGCCTGACAAAATAGGTGAATCGGAGTAACTTATTAGAAAAAAGACTGTGAACAGTAAGTTAAAAATAAGTTAACATAGTTAATTTATAAGAAGTATAAACGTCGGTCGAGACGGGAAAAGAAACATTTGTTTTCTTCTTCTAATATTTTACATACAAAATCATGTTAAACTTTAAAATTACATCTCTGTTTTGTTCACAGATTGCATGCTTTCATAGTTAATCATTATACGCCTTGATTACGATGACATGTTTTCTTTATATTTAGATACTATTGTAGCGTAGCTGTATATTGGATGAAGGTGACCTAATGCACTTCGAAGGTTATGCAATTTCAGAATAAAATGAAGGTCACTAATGTTACGAAAGATGGAAGCTGGTGACTACTCTCATTTTACGCAATATGAGTCTGAAGCAGGGCTGTAGATATGTTCAAAAAGTCCTGCACCTTAAAGGTTTCATAATTTTGTGATATTTGTTCGCTGTAGTTACTGACGACTTCTGAAGAAATGAACAAAAGGCAGAGTTTATCCTTTTTACTTAAAGACGTTGCTGAAGCATTTAATCAATAACTTGGAACGAGAGCCAATGTCGCACAACACTATTGGCAATACTGCTAGCAAAATTCACAGTAAGTGTGGTGGTGGTGGTGGTGGTGGTGCTGGTGGTGGTGCTGGTGGTGGTGCTGGTGGTGGTGCAAGGGGTTTTCGCAAAGGTAACAGCAAACACGAAGAAAAATAATCGAACAAGTTTGACAGTGGGGGTTCCTTGATCAAGATCACGGATATCTTGAAACCCCCCATTTTTACCCAAACAAGTTACAAGCGTTACATCACCAGAATCAAGGACGGCCATTTGTCAAGTATTGCAGTCACAGCAAAGACGTCTTCGACGGACTTATTTAGAGTGAACAATGGTCGGACATAAAAAAGCGTTCGTTTAAAGCTATTGGTTGGTTTTCTTACAAGATAAAGATTGGTCAAAGTTTGCAATTGAAAAAAAAAAGTTCAAGAGAGGAGTTTTTATATAATTTGTGCTACAATTTTATGTAAATGGATTTTTAAACAAACAACTCGCTTTCTTGGTTTCACTCAACCAGACATTATTACGAAATCACACCATAGTGAACCCTCTCTGGTATGTGGTATCTAGAAATGTCATCCTGGGTCATTATTTCATTGAGGATGATCAACAGAATACCGTGACTGTAGGTCAAGTCATTGTATATGAAACAAGTTATCATGCCTGTTGTTAGGAAATTAAAATGTTTCTGCCAAGCACCAAATGGTTTACCTCTTAGAGACCAATGGTTTCAGCGTGACGTAGGTGTTAGCAATACCTCAATTGATTCAGACCACCGTCAGAAGCCGTGTCATATTCTGTGGAGCGGACATCTCTTTAACTCCCATTATGTGTGCTTATAACGTATTCTAAAATAAGTAGTTTTACACAACAACCACCACTTGATGAGCTACGAGATAAGATTCTATCAGCCGTAAGGGGGAAATGGCTCAACCGCTTGTCAGAGACATGTTTGATAACCTACACAGACGCTTCGATATTGGAATCACATAGAACAAGTATTCTGTCACAAAAAAAACTTTCAATTGTAGTTCTTTTTACTTCTTTGTAATGCCTAAACTATTTTTTCCTTTTTCATAAAATAAAGTTTAGTGTCGTTTGTTTTGGACAAGACTGTACTACGGCACCTAAACAAAAAGTATATGATCAGTTATATATTGAAAAAAACATAGTTCTATTAAACTCAACCACTTAAAGACTCCGAAAACAAACTATAAATAAACAAATCTCATTATCTAATCAATCTAAATAACTATCAGTAGGCCTAGTACCAACTTAGCGAGCACTGATCGAGCATCTATTCTCATTGAATCTATTAGTTCCCAACATTCATGATGACTGCTTAGAACGTAGTGAAGCAGTGTAGAATGTAGTGAATTCATACAACATATGTATTCTGTCACAAAAAATAAACTTTGAACTGTAGTTTATTTTATATGTACTGTTGAATAACTTAAATTTATATTTTTAAAGGAAATATATAAAATAAAGTTTCAGTGTCGTTTGTTTTGGCCCATACTGTATAGAGCAACCTAGTTACGATGGAATTCTATAACTGCTAGATTCGTATAAAATTAAAACTTCGTTCCTCCACGCAGTAGTATAGTAACTGTATATGACGTACGCTATACGTATATTGTTTGTTTGTTTACTTAAATACTGTAGTAATTTTTTTTAATCCAAAGTGACCATGTAACTAGTTATATCTTGTCAACTTAGATACGAGCCAACCACTGTTTGTTTTACTTACATCATCCTTCCCTCTTTCATTAACATAGACTACAGACAGTCTTTTAATTAACACGTTTAAGGGTTAATAGAACATAAAGAGAACCCATCAAGACCTCTATGTCGTACATATTGTATACTACATAAACTTGTGAAATTTTAGCTACATGCAACTTTCTCACTGTACATTCATTCATAACAAGGTCGTTTTAAAACGTCCGTGTATTGTTGTAACATTTCAATGTCCAGCGATGTAAGGACAATTGAGTTCCAGTTTGTGCCTCACATTAGCATACATAAATTATGTATGAAGTTAATGTAACAGGCCTACATTTGTATTGAAACACATGTTTTTAGCCGAATTTTTGAAGAAGATAAGAGCTATTACACCGAAAGTAGTGGTTTAGTGAGCGAGAGCGCCACACTGCTGGGAATATCTACGTATTTAACCTACCTTAAATTATCGATGTTACAGTTTTATTGTGTTGCCACTGGGCTGTCCGCTAGTTGTATTATTGACTGGGCCTATAGTAAATGAGAGTTGAAAGATTTATTTGAGGTTATGTGAAGGTTTCGCATTTTGGAGAAGTCTTAGTCAGCTGATTACGAAGTACGTAGGAATGCAGCCATTACAGATGAAGTCACGACATTTATTGAAAGGGATTTCCAGAAACAAACCTGCTGAGAGATTAGTAATTGTAATTTCGTCAAACGAGGAAGACGAGTAATTACAGTAGATTAGTAAGAGGTTCAGGCGCCAGAACAGATGAAGATTTACTACTTACTGCTAATTGCCCATGTATCGATTAATTTAGTCTAGGTTTCCATTAGTTATGCAAATGAGGTTGACTATAGATATTAAAACAATGTTTACGTACTCTAAAAGAAGACGCAACTGAGTATAAAAACGCAATCCAAAATAGTCGATGACAAATATTATTTAAATTTAAAAAGAAAACACGTAAAATACAGGTTAAAGTTCAGTCATTTTAGTTAGGATTGGACTAAACTGAAGGAACTGGGCACTTAAAAGACAAAAATAATAACCACTAACTGTGTAGGCCTATTCGTGCTTCCATATGGTAACAACTTTTTAATATTAATAACTTATCTAAGATTTTATATAAGCTAAACTGTATCAAGAACATCAGGGGCGGCTCGCGTATAGGCACTGTGGAACTGCAGCACCCCAATTTCCACTTGATATTATCGATAACATATAATATAATGAGCTCTTTTTTCTTTAATTCTTTCTTTATACCTGTACAATATATAATCCTTAACCCTTAATGTAAGTAGCCATCCTCCAGTTTATGAAAAATATTGTATGGAACTGTGCGCTTCGAGGTGTGTGGCTGTTGTACGCATAGGAAGCTACTAGAGGCAGCACTGTCGCTTTTATAGTGCCGACCCTGGTGTGCCGGTGAAATGTGTTTCGTTCATACTCCACGTGTGTAAATTTCTTCGCGCAAATTAAAAAAGAAGAATGGATTACATTTTTAAATGAATAGATCAAGCTTTAACCGTAACAATTTAGGTTAAAGTAAGTTCGAAAGTTAAGAAAGTTGTTTGATTTTGTTCTTTTAGTATTTTATCAAGTTTCTGAATAAAATTTCTTTTCATACGCGTTTGTTTCCTTTTATATAATTTTAAAACATTGGCTTAACATTTTCTGGTGCAGCACCTCCACTAATGTTTGCTACGAGCCCCCACTGATGAAAATATTATCACACATATTTATAAGCCTAAGTTGATATGAATGTATCAAAATCAAAAAGTTTGAAACTAAAGGGGTCCACACACGATCAGTTTAACTGCTCAGTTTATAACGTGTGGCGACATGTCTGAGCGATAAACCGATTAAACTGGGCAGTTTTTTACGCAGGCTTTTGGCCTGCGCGAGAAACTCTACTGCACAATTAGTTCAGTTAATCGAACAGTTAGCACAGTCTTGTCTAGTTACGCTTGTCAGTTCTTTACTATACTATTTACTCTTCTGTTGTCACCGCCATGGCGAAAAATAACAACTTCTGAATTTCATCGACGCATGTACCGTGAGAATACTGCACGAAAAAAAACTGAGAACTGAGAACAGAACTGAGGAGAAAAGTGAAGTTGCCCACACGCCACACAGTTCACACAATTGTGAAGTTTTATTTGAACAGATAAACTGCGCAGTTAAATAGATCGTGTGTGGGTTTAATAATTACTCCATAAAGGTTACGTTTGTTGTTTACTGTACAGGACATTAAGTCAAAATCTTAATCAGCTGTCTAATTATGAAAAGCACGTCATGATATTGCACTCATAATAAATCAGCTGTTAGTTGCAAATACAAAGTGACTATAAACTTCACAACGGTTAGAAGGCATTTCCGTTTTGTATTATTTAACACCATTAAAGTAGGCATATTAAAATTACACATTCAACATTTTTGCGGAGTATGGGAAGATATAAGCTACAAATTGATTTATATATCATGAGCGTTGAACGGTTCACTCAAACTAAGGGCGAGTTTCAAGACAAAATTCTCCTGCATAAATAACATGGGAAACTTTTAAGACTTTATACTTTGTATTTCTTAAAAAAAACTTAAAGGGAGGAAATGATAAATTGTACACTTTTTGGAGTATCGGAATGTTTGGGCTTCAAATAGTCTTCATTAATTTGTCATGGGTCCACGTTAACTGGTTTTCACAAACATAAACGAATATATATATACACATACATACACGTCAAGTACACATTTGCAACTTAATTTCAGGTTTTTATTGCTCAAATCACTACAATACAAATTTCCCATTTTTATTATTTTGCAAGGTGAAAAACATTAGCGGGATTGTTAATTTATTTTATGTATATTTTTGTTATTTTATTGTAGTTATGATTAGAATTTTCTTTACTGTTACTCTGTTTATTTTATAACGAAATTTTATACTCATTCGTTATTAATTAATTTTAAATACATGGTGTTATATGTTTTTATTAGCGAATTTCCATAGGAAAAATTAGCTATTGCAGTGGCCCTTATGGTAAGACCCAAGGTCGGGAGTAGCAAATGAGCACCGATCATGGTCCCCAGAACACGTTTTGGGGTGTCATTAAAAATCATATATGTATATATATGTGTTCGCACTCTAGCGGCCGCATTTTAAGTCCAATTTAGGTTGTCTATGTGGCTCGGACGAGTTCGTTAGCAAAAAAAAATCCAGCAAAAAAGTACGTTTTTTGACCGGAAGTAACTATTTTTTGAAATTTTTACTACGAGAATGAAATTTTTTAAAGTTTTTTCTAAAAATATAAATGTAGGATGTTATTCTGTACATTTTGTTTTTTTACGCGACCTTATAGCTCGCTTGGTTCCTCCAAAATCGATCAAAACGTAAAATACCATAAAAGTACCCGGTTCGAAGCCAAGTGGTGCAAACTCGCGAGGCCACTAGGCGCAAACAAATTCTACTAATATATTGCGTACACACAGACAGCTGTTCAACGCCTTCGTGAGTAGACCTATTTCCCAAATTGTTTGTTGAAACCTTAAAACATAGGCATATAAACTTAATTTTGGAAATTTGCTCAACTCACGTCAGCGGTCCAGCTGCGTGGTCGAATTATTTTTGTAAATTTTTAACTGATTTTAAGATTTGAAACACTAATTTTTATTTTTATTGTTAATTAATTTTAGTCGTAGATATAATTGGACTAAATCGTTTGTATTTTTTAAGTTTGACCAGCTTTTATTTTCGTTATCGCTGCTACTGGTCTTTACTAGAGTTTATAAACTGTTTTTATTTTGGAGTTTATGATTCTTTTGGGAGCATTGCATGATGCTCTTACCTGGTTTTCACATACAAAAATTGTTTTTTTTCTGGTACCCCTTCTCCTGAGTAATTGTTTATAATGCAATGCACCCATTTGTCGCACAGTGGGACGAAACGCTAGATTCTTTGGATAGGATTTTTTCACCCAGATATTCCCCTATATTAATTTCAATTGATATAATGATATATATATTATTATTACATTATATTTTGCCTAGATTCCCTTCATCCTTAACAACTAGGCTTATACATTGTAAATTGGATGTGGTCAAAAACATTTTGTTAAAAAAATTATATAAAAATCCTCTTGCGGGCAAAATCGGACGGAGTTGGATGTAATATTTTCGCATTCATCTTACCAATTGCCTACAGTGAATCCCTATAAAGTCTTATTTCCGGTACAACTTGGCACTTTTTCGTAAACGCGCCACAACGCAAGCAAATAGCCAGTACTTCAACAAACATCAAGGGTTACAAACTAATACGGCATTATTTTAATAGAATCATATTTTACCTCAGTTCAAATAGACCTCAATAGTAGCTAAACAGGGACAACAACAAGTGAATCTTGTAGGAACAATTAAAATAGGAAGATATGATTTCACGCAGATTCAAGATTCGAGCTGCCGATTCGAAAACCCCACTGTGTCGTGTCAGGTGTGGAATATTCTCATTTTTTAATCACCTCAAATAATTCCCACAATATAACAATTTGAAGTTAAAATTTTCGATTTGGTAATCAAACCTGCATGCTCGTAAAAATAATAAATTCTGAAGACTTTTGATTTTAAACATTTTTAAATTTATTAAAAAAGCTCTTAATTTATGCTACAAAATGACCTCCATTCTGGGTTTTTAAACGTCGAGGCCGAAAACTAAATTGTTACTAACTTAACCTTAAAATTTAACTAATTAATACAGTGACCAGACTATCATTTATTTGTAAACATCTTGAAGAATTAGTTGTAACATACTACAATTATAACTATTTTCCTGGGAGGAAATATTAAGAAAATAAACTGCATACGAAACAGTCATAAAAATAAAAATTCCAGTAAACTTACGCTCGGTTAATGTTTAATGGTTAAATTTACAATTAATTCCATCCATCTATTGTTACAATCCGTTAAGAGATAACAGAGACGGGCATAAAGCGCAACATCAAAGAATTACATAAAGTATTTAATGGTCAAATTTTTCAAATATACTTTACTTACTTCCTCAATTGTCTCCATTTTTATTTATATCAATCACTCACTGATCCACTGTCAAACACAACACATTATACACAAACAAAACACAAAAGTGAGGTTAAGTCGCAAGAAAGCTGACTGTTGTTGGCTTTACCGCAGAACACTGTTGATTACTCGAACTAGTCCGACCAGCGCCATCCTACGAGAGTAGCCTGCACTACGACACTGTTCCGGTAGGTAAGGTTACATTATGCTCTGCTGATTTGATATGTTCTGTTTACTTATTGCAGGTTGTGTGGAACATAACCTTGAAATATATCAGCTGTTTTATAAAGTATTGTAATTAATTGGGAACTGTGACCCCGATTAATACAGCATTTAATTTGTTTCAATTATGTGTACAGATAATAGAAGATACAGACAAGAAAATGCGAAGAATAAATTTAGGCTTGGCTGGTGGGTTACTACAACTTCGTATACTCAGAAATATGTACTCATACCTTGTATATGCAACACATATTACTTTTCTGCGCTTGTTCTGAACACGGCGATCAGACAATTAATTACCAATAACTATAACTTTTGAACAAAATTACAAGTGAAAGAACTTAGACCGAAACCGGGATTTAAATCAAACAATGTCGGGGATTAACAATCACTACGGTTATTGATGTACTTGAACGCAAAACCAAAAATGGGTAGCGTGATTGGTCCAGGACCTATCTTCGCTCCCGATAGAAAAGGCTTTCTCATTCTCATTAAATTTTTTGCGCAATCTTACGCAAAAAGAGTCCCTTATAACATAACCGCATGTTGTCAGGCGGCAAAGGTAGTCAACAATTGTTAAATTATATTTTTTAAACTAATTATAAAAAAATTTCAACACGAAACAATTTTGTTAGGTTGTTTGAACCATTTTAAACAAAAAAGGTCTCTTGCACTTGTTCTCTAAAATTTCTCCTTTTCAAGATGTAAATTATTTTAGGTTTGAAAACGCAAAAAATACTATTTTCAACGTCCAAAAGCCATATAAAAAATTCGAGTTTTGTAATTTTTGATGTTGCCTAAATTCTTAGACAATCTTTAGACGTCCTCAGAGTAATTGGGAAATATTTTGTTCTTAAGGTTTGTTTTTAATTGTTAAGCAGGCTCGGGACTCACGAAAAGTATAGGCCTACATTATACCGTACATATCTCATACAACAAAAGGTATGCTCCACCAATATCAAATATTGTAAAAAAGTCGTTGCGAAATATGCAAATTTAAATGTAGCTTTGTCGCTGAGAATAAGGTAATCCTAAAGAACAGGATACATTTGGAATTTATTGTATAAACTGTGAAATATGTCCGAAGAAATATATAGGCCAAACCAAAAGAAGCACGAAGGTACAAGCTAAAGAATATTTTTCTTATTTAAATTATAATAGGCCAGTAAATCTGCTATTGATATTCATTGTTTACATGAAAACCATAATTTTTAAATAGAAAACTCTGTATTATTGAAAAATATAACAAAATTTAATACAACAGATGCTAAAGCCAAAGCCTTTTAGTTTTGTATAAATATGGGGCATGAAACTCTGTTAGGTTAGTTATAGTTTGATTGTTGTAGCTCGTGCATAGCTGAAGATGGCGATTTTGTCGTTGAAACGCGTTTGAGTTACTAACGGAGTTGTGAGATTCTGTGTTCAAATTGTATTCTATCAAGTTTATCTTCTCACGTCAATCTCAAATATTTACTTATAACCCCTTTTGCGTTAAGCAACACATGTCTGCTTAATTTTGTCTAAGTAATCATTATAGTTTTTGAGATCTAAACAACCGTACAAAGGACAGAGATTAGAGGAACTTATTACTTTATCATATATAGTGAGATTGATATAAATTTCAGCTGTGCTTACAGAATTTTAATAATTGCACAAACAATAATTTAGCCATTCACTAAATAATAGCAATTATAGTAGATAGTTATAAATCACTTGCACTAATTGAATCTTAACAGCATTTCCTTGTGACAGATAACATAATATACCTATAGCAGATAAAATAGCTGATTCGGATAAAAAATTAACAATACCATTTTAGGTTAGGCCTGTACTGAACCCACACACGTTCTTAAATGCATTTACATTCACTCCACAGCAACCAACTTAGCAAATTTATAATTAGTTTTCTTCACAACAAACAGCTCTTTTAAGTTATGTTGATATAATTATATAAGTAAAAAAGGATGTATATTTGGATGAGTATATTATTATTCCAGCATAACTTGAACGCATGGGCAAAGCTTGGTAAACATCAAGGTCTCTAGAAAGGAAAGGTTACCTCATTCGGGAAATATCAAAAAAAGTGGAGTGGGGGCTGTGACGTAGTTGTTAGTATACCTAGACAGTGATCAAAGCTATCAAAGCTCTGTCGTTTACGTTTATACGCGTTAAATTAGTGTATATAAAGTGTTTTAGAAGTGTAGGTAGAAGAAATATATTATTTAGGCCTACAATGGATAGAAAATCAATTAATAAACCTAAAGGTGGTTCCATTTGTGCGGTTGCAACTTGCAAATATTATGATGCAAAAGCAAAACTAGAAGGAAGAACTGATATATCATTTCACAGGTAGGCCTAGATATTTTTTGTTTCTATTGTAATAGTAAATAATATAATACCACTTACTCATATAAAATGTTGTTATAATTTTCTTTTGTCTTAATATTTTGATTTAAAAGTAGTTTCTGTGGCTAACTTTTGCATTAAAATTGGAGAAAATAACTTTTTGTTCAGTATGCCCACCAGGTGACTTGAAGCTTATTAAACCCCATGAACTTCCCACACAAAGCGTGTTAAAAAAAACAAACAAATATACTAATATATTTTATTTACAGTTGATGCAAGGAATGTTAAATATAGGCCTACATATTCAATAAAAATACTGCCACCCAATTAAATAAACTCCATACAATTTATTTGTAGGCTATCATAGAGTGATACATTTTAGAATGTTATTTTATTAATTCTGATATATTTATCTTTTGCTTGTTATTTACAAATTATTTTAGGTTATTCACAAATTAATAATGTTTACAAAAACAATCAAAATAATTATGCTACCAAAACAAAACATGTATACAAATTGGTGTGTAACCAATTCCTAGTAATCGGGATTTGTTCAATACAATTTTATTTCATTTTAATTTATTTTAGCAATTCAAAAAATATTTCTTACAAGTTCTTACAAAATTACTTACAAGTACAAGTAATTACGTTCTTTACCGACACAAAAAGAAGTAATTACGAGGATAAGTTTATTTTTGTAGTTTAAAATAAATGTTAATAGTAAGTAAAAAGAATACTTATTTCGAATTTTTTCAAACCCTTTCTTAGTGAGCACCTATGGCCCTAGAGGAAGCTACATACCAAATTTCATTCCAATCCGTTCGGTAGTTTTAAAGAAGTCATTTTTTAATAACTTTGATCCCCCCAAACCCCCCCTAAAATTTCGAATTTTTTCTAACCCTTTCTTGGTGATCACCTATGGCATTAGAGGAAGCTACATACCAAATTTCATTCAAATCTGTTTGGTAGTTTTTGAGAAATCGTGATGAGTGAGTCAGTGGGTTTTGGCTTTTATATATATAGATTAAAATGTATTATCGTGATTGCATTTTTTTCTTATTTATTCTGTAAAAAATATTAAATGCAATTTTAATGACTGCTTTTTAGTTATATGATTTAAAATGTATTACCAAGATAGCTTTTTATTTAAAATTTTAGTCAGTAAAAATATAAATTAAAATTTGTATGATTATACTTTTGTTATTATTGTAAATTGCAAATTAATGACATAAACATAATGTTTTTGAAAAGGTTAAGATATATTCTTACAATTACAAATGTTGAAATGTGTAACTTAAGTATCATTTAAAAAAACTGCAACCCCAAAAATAGTTTAATACATCTATTTTTAAAAAAATGAGGTGATTTGTACGACGAAACATACATCTTTCATGGTAGCGCGGTGTTTTTATACTATAGATGACGTCACTGGACAGGGAACGGGTCGAGGGGTTTGAGTTTGTTTACATGACTATGAGGTAACCTTTCCTTTCTAGAGACCTTGGGTAAACATGTCACTTTTACTACTCGGGAAAAGGATTTTAAGCGTAAAACATTTCTTTATTTTAAAGGATTACCAAGTTAAGGACTAAAAAGAAAAGTGAAAAGATATTATGGTTCAAATCTAATATGTGTGTTAGACAACTACCAATCGTATTAAGCATTTTATTTACTACTAGGGGAAACCTCTGCGTGCTCCGAACGCCAACCCCGTTGGAACCTTCTATACACAATATTAGGCCTATGTTATATTTTTTTTTTATAATAAAGGAGTGTGATTAATAATAACCCCAAAGCTAAGACGGTAAATAATGTTAAATGTTCAAATCAAATTATTTTGTATATTATATAACAGCAGTTATAATAAAGGTTAAAAGAACCAGCAAGGCTCAGGTCTACACTTTAAAAAAAACCTAACCTAAAAGTTAGAAATACAGTACAAAGTTTAAAATTAACTGTTAATGGAAATATTACAGCAAACAGCTGTATTTTTATTCAATTGGTTGCTATGGTAACAAATGTAAATGCATAATGTTGATTTATCAGTCTAGGCCTAACCTAAGAATTTTTTCCGACTAAATTTACAAATATTGAAATAAAATAATGTTTTTATCGAAATGAATTATAGCTTATGTTCTCAGGATAGTGTAGCTTTATATTAGTAAAACTATCTTTTCAATCGGTTCAGTAGTTCGAGAGATTACCCCTACATACAAACAAACAAAAAACAAACTTTACCTCTTTATAATATTAGTATAGACTAATGTACATCTAATTTAATATAGAATTGTAGATAATCCAGCTTATTACAGAGTATTAGTAAATAATAACACGAGTTTCCCTCAAGGACTATGGATTAATACTTTCTAAAGTAATAATTGCCGCATTCGAGGACAAGATCGTAACGAATTCTTTAATTTATTGTCAAAATACAAAGAATCAGATTTTGCTGGATTTGGATAAGGAGAGTGTTTGTGTTGAGTTCGTCACGGCACCTGCTATGGATTAAATAGGTGTGACACCTTGAAAATATTTGGATTGTATGCCCCTGAATTTGCAATTCTTAAATTCACAAAAAAATAATATCGAAATATTATAAATAGTGACAAGGGGCACCTCTGCGAGCTCACACAATTAATTAATTGTAAACTAAATAATTTAACGTAGTATTCACTTAAATTTGATTTAGTTTAATAAGGTGTAAAGAGTGCTTTGGGGTAACTAAATTTACCAAACTACACAAAGTGTGGATATTTAATACATTTAATACTAGTAGCTTCGCTATACTAGCAGATACGATTAAATGAATGAAATAAGTATCGGATCAATATCAGGACTCTCAAGAGTTTACTGGACCAAAAACGTATAGTGAGTTTCGTCCAAATCAATCCGTTTCCCATTTACACTTACATTCTTGATCAGCTATGGGCCAGTGTAAGCGCAAAAACCTTGATTTCCGCTAGTTTGTTTGAGGTGCAATTCAAGTCTATGAGTACGTCATACCTAAAATATTGTCTACGAACAATAGTTTACACCTTACATGCAAATATTCAAAATGGAAATTTTTCTCTTTTCTGTATATAACTTAAGAGTAATACATGCCAAGTTTTAGGTATCTAGTTTCAAATCCGTTTCTGGTTCATTCTAGAACGTTACGGAACAGGAAGTTCTTTCGATGGTTCAAAATCGTCTGGAACATTTTATTGTAGTACATTCTGTGGCCACTTCGGCACTCGATTCCCAGCTGCTTCACCGACTTCTCATCAAAATTGTATTAGTGCGACTTTTGGGGTCATATTTCCGAACCCAACCCTTGCAGTTCAAACCGAAACCTTCTATACCACCTAAGCCCCCCCCCCCCCAGGTGCTGCTTGGATGAGCTGCAGAGTTATAGCTGCACGCACGGACAAACCACGGTTACTTTTATTACATATAGATGTCCGCATCCAGAATTACAGTGGCATTACCTTTATCCGCGGGTAGGATTTTGACAGATTCGTCACGTTTAAATTTAGACATGGCCTTTAGTTCATCATTATTTATATTGGTTTTAGTAATTTTAGTTTTTTTCAGTACAATGCTGGCCTCACATCTGAATTGTTCCGCCTGCTCCGGTGACAAACTAGGAGCAGCCGATTCAATCCCAGTCATGAAATCCAACAAACCTACTGTTTTGGGCATAATAAAAAAATTTAGACCTTTGGATAAGATGTCATGTTCTTGTTTACTAAGGGGTCTAGAAGAAAGATTAAAAACAGGATTTAAAGCATCATCAATCTCTTTTAATGAATTTTTCACAGCAGTTTTAGTTTCTTTTAGATTTTAGATAAGAAAATTTATTTATTTGTTTGCCTTTAGTGTGCTCCAATTCTCTGTTAAATTTGTTTTAATGCTCTTGTAAATGTTGTCTAAATCTGAATTTAGTTGAGGTGACAGTTCTTGGATAGATTTCTTAATTTTTTCTGTGATATTAAACTTTTCAAGGCAATGGAATCTTATGCGTTCCGTAATCAGACGTTTACTAGTGGCCAACATTATTTTACTGACTTTTGTACTATTAAAAGGGGATTTAACAATCAAACCGGTAGGTATTATATTTTCATTTTTACATTTAATTAAAAAGGTTAGATGATTGGTATGTTTAGCGTTTAGCTAATTTTATATGAAGTTTTTCTAGAAGACGGATTTTTTTATTAGTTCCGGGTCCGTACCGTGAATCTATTCGCTGTTTGAATAAAAGAACACACAAATAATGTACGGTTAGGCCTAGTCGATAAATCGAAAATTGCAGAACATATATGGTCCGAAAATCACAAATTCAATTGGGAAGAGGCAAAAATCATACACCGGGAAAGTAATCTTTACAAACGTAAAATAATTGAAGCCTCATATATAAAACTAGCGGACAACCCTATCAGCCAAACAAGCATTGAAGTTAGGCCACTATGGCTCCCATTATTAAAATAGAACTAAAACTTGATTATAATAACCATATTAATAATAAAACAGAAATGTTACCGACTAATAAAAATGCTGAACTTTTACCAGTAGAATCACCACGTGGTGTTATAACCCGTTCCCGTGCGAAACACCTGCACTATATGACTATATGAAACAATAGGGAACTACCCCTTCCTGTTGGCCACGCCTGAACACTCTGGCCAGTTGTCAGTCTATCTTAAACCTGTAAACTAGACGCTTGCCATCAATTGCATGTGCTTAGTGTATGAATTGTGTTGTGTCTGTGTTTGACTTCTCAGTCTTAGCTCTGAGATCCATCATGTAGATATTTAAGGTTAGTAATAATTTGTAGTTTTACTTTGTTCACCCTTACATAGGCCTAGTTGCCTAGTTTTTATGAACCGTTAGTTTTAGTCACTTGAGAACGGGAATTGATTTGTATTCCCGAAACGTCGTGTTTGATTATTTAACACACAAATGATGGCAAATGTCCGAATAAGTAATTATAATAAAATTCAACACCCATCATTAACAAACAATAACTTCAAACAGAGAATTATTTAGTTGTATAATATTATTTATTTATTGTCTATCTACAGTGAAATTATTTAAGACGAAAGTAATATCACAACAAATATGCCTACATTAAACATATGTAGCAGTCACCGCTAGCAATATACAGTTAGAATCACCTCTATCTTCACTTAAGAAGAAATAGAGGCGCTAAAAATTTGAATTGTTTTTTTTAAGTTTTGGATCAGCCTCGGTAAGTAGCAATTCTCCAAAGTCTGATTCATTATTTTGAAAGAAAATTTTAAACAAACCCCATCATTTAACAAAAGTTAGTCATCTTATTTTTTGGGGCTTTTTATAATAATAAACGCTCCCAAATGCAGTGTGACCCTTGTTCGCCGTGTCACCACCATCGATAATTTCCCGCGTTGACCGTCACTATATTCTAAATTCAAATGCGACTTTACTCAGATGTTCCATGGAATTGAATTACGGCATTCATCACGCCTGCACGGGAACGACAAGACTATCTAAAATGGTATGAATATTATGGCGCAATCACGCAGTTGTTTATTCCTACGCCATGTGCTGGTGACATTCGTGTTAATAGGTAAAAATTGTAAAATATCAAAAGCGCGTTGGATTACCTTAAGAAAATCTGAAACACGATAAAATTTACAAACGTCTTAGTTGGGGAGGGGGGGGGTTCATGACCCTTTCCCCCTTTGTATCCACCCCTTTGCATCTATATTCATTAAACTGATGCACCCATATCTTTTGTCTACGTCTCTTACTATGGAGAAATTTTTTCTCCATCAGAAACCACAGAAAATCATCGTCAGAGTCACTCATGAAAAAACAAAACAACTTAACTGCTTCCCAATCGGGTGTTAAACGGGTCCTGTGTAGGCACTTACGTCGGACAATATCGTTAGACGTAATCGTTCGACATTGTGTCGTGAGAAATACGTATCCAATGTAGGTGCAGCCTTTCCATCTAATTCCACTCCAATTCCTGCCTTTAACCGAGAAGATTTAGAGAACGGTTCATTAAAACTAGCGGATACGCATGCGTGCTTCGCACGCCAACCCTCTTTATTCCTACACTCGCATCTCTACCTCGTCTCCATACTACAGGGTGATTCAGCAATGCGCAGATTTAAATCAGGGGGTGGTGATATGGGTCAAAATAAAGAAAAAACTTCCAGTTGACATATGTCCGGAAACGATGTTTTTTTTCCATCTAACCACCATTTTGTTTTAGATACTAAATAATTCGTATCTCTAGAACGGCTTAACCGATTGAGTTGAAATTGTACACGTTTACCAATATAAAGACCTAAATTGCTAAAAATAATAAACTTTTTACAATAATCCGTTGTGAGTGTAAACACACAGGATAACAGTAAAACAGTCAGTGCCTCTTACCCCAACTTTAAACTGACTAGATTGTCAGGCAAACCTTTCGTAAAAAAAATTATATGGTTTAAAAGGACGCAAAAAGACATAAAATCCAAATTAGTCAACTTTAGACCGTCGCTTAATTATTCTGCAATTTTCCCTACCACGGTATGAATCATTCCCTTCGTTCAATTAACTCCAACTGTCAATAAATCACTTAAATCCCAATTAACCATTGCACAAAACCCTACTGAGACTGCACCAGTTGAGACCAATTACATCTGTAATTGTATGTAATTAATAAATTACGCCACGACTAGAGCATTACGTAATTGTTAAAAATAAAGACATTATTTATTAGGCCTAAGGTTAAAGAGTACCAGATGGAATTTCCGCTTTGTGTTTCAGAATTCATTACAATTAAAATGCCAAACTGTAGTTTACGATCAGTCAATACGCATGCGTGAAAGCCTGTATTGTTTTCTTAACAATGGCAAAAATCTAAAGCAAAGGTCAAGTATAATAATTTCAACTAACCGTATACACAGTATGTTTATACTTTAAATGAAGGTGTAGAGAAAACGAACAACAAATAACATTTTTTTAGAAAAAAAACTACTCTAAAGCCGCGGTCACACTAGGCTGTTTAGCAGCCGCTACTAACTAACCGCTTGTGATATTACTATCAAGCAGCGTAGTCTGACCCAGAACCAGCAGCTGGATAATGCCAGCGGGCTAGTATTTAAGCCGCGGTCCGACTAGGCTGGTTACCAGCCGCTAGTAACTAGCCGCTGGTAATATCACCAGCAACCAGCGCAGGAGAAATGGTTCACATTTGAATGTGCAAGGCTAGTTACTAGCCGCTAGTAAAGTGACTGTTGTTGTCTTGAAAACATCAGCTATTTATTTTTTTCATATAAATATGTATTATGTGGGTTTGTAAATCCTGCCTTCTTTTTCTTCTGCATTTAGAATATCGTATGAATGTTATGAAAATGAATAGTGATATGAAACTGATTAAATGTTTCTATATAATACCGCGATTTTCGTTATTTTTATCGCGGTATTATATATGACAAATATTATCTTTAGGCCTAGTTATTAAAAATCTTGGACGGGATTTGCAAAAACATTTTTTAAACTGCATTTTAGGTAGGCCTATATTTAGATTGAAATCTTTCAGCATAGTGCACAGTAGGCCTATTATAATAAATCTTAAATAACAAAAATTCTATGCCTACCTACTATTTTGTTTCTGAGTTTAGATTTTTTAGCCGTTAATAATAACTACTCATTTTATGAATGTTATTTTAATAAACGAGACAATAATAACCAATATAATGCATTTAAAATATTGATTATAAAAAAATTTAAAAAATCAATGACAATACTATAATGGTTACAAGACCAGGGTTCAACAGAATTAATTCAACATTTTAGTATACTAATTTAATTCCACATATAGTTGTAATTTTATATAGGGAATTAATATTATTATATTAATTAATTATATAGTGAGCTACTAGGGGCTCACATAGGCTGGCTGGCGCCATCGAGGAGGTCACGTGACTGCTAGCGGATGGTAGCTAGCGTTAAAAAGTTAAACATGTTCGACTTCTGTTTTCGGCTAGTAAATACTAGCCGCTGGCATTATCCTGCTGCTAGTGCTGGGTCAGACTACGCTAGTTGCTGGTAATATCACCAGAGGCTAGTTACTAGCGGCTGGTAACTAGCCTAGTCTGACCGCGGCTTTACTAGCCGAAAACAGAAGTCAAACATGTTTAACTTTTTAACGCTGCCTACCATCCGCTAGCAGTCACGTGACCTCCTCGCTGGCCCCAGCCAGCCAATGTGAACGTGAACCCCTAGTAGCTCTATAGTGGCTGGTGAAGGAGTAGTAGGCCATTTCCAATATAAAATTATAACTATGTGGAATTAAATGATCAGAACTAGCTAACCCATTACAAAAGAGTAGAAGTTGGAAATTGAATTGCCTCTTTTAACCAAGTAGATTTATTTCCAATATATAATTACAACTATGTGGAATTAAATTATACTAAAATGTAGAATTAATTCTGTTGAATCCTGGTCTTGTAACCATTATAGTGTTGTCATTGTTTTATTTTTGATTTTTATAATCAATATTTTAAATGCATTTTATTGGTTATTATTGTCACGTTTACTAAAATTACATTCATAAAATAAGTAGTTATTATTAACGGCTAAAAAATCTAAACTCAGAAACGAAACGTTAGGTAGGCCTACAATTTTTGTTATTTAATATTTATTATAATACTGTGCAACTATGCTTAAAGATTTCAATCCTAAAATAGGCCTACCTAAAATGCAGTTTAATTTTTTTTTTGAAAATCCCGTCCATGTTTTTTAAAATTAAAGATAATATTTGTCATATATAATACCGCGATAAAAATAACGAAAATCACGGTCTCATATAAACATTTAATCAGTTTCATATTCATTTTCATAACAACAGTCACTTTACTAGCGGCCACTAACTAGCCTTGCACATTCAAATGTGAACCCTTTCTCCTGCGCTGCTTGCTGGTGATATTACCAGCGGCTGCTAAACGGCCTAGTGTGACCGCAGCTTCAAGCCGCGGTCCGACTAGGCTAGTTACCAGCCGCTAGTAACTAGCCTCTGGTGATATTACAGCAACCAGCGTAGTCTGACCCAGCACTAGCAGCAGGATAATGCCAGCGGCTAGTATTTACTAGCCGAAAACAGAACTCGAACATGTTTAACTTTTTAACGCTAGCTACCATCCGCTAGCAGTCACGTGACCTCCTCACTGGCGCCAGCCAGCCTATGTGAGCCCCTAGCAGCTCACTAGTGGCTGGTGAAGGAGTTGTTCCCAATATAAAATTACAACTATGTGGAATTAAATTATACTAAAATGTTGAATTAATTCTGTTGAATCCTGGTCTTGTAACCATTATAGTGTTGTCATTGATTTTGTTTTGTTTTTTATAATCAATATTTTAAATGCATTATATTGGTTATTATTGTCACGTTTATTAAAATAACAATTATAAAATGAGTAGTTATTATTAACGGCTAAAAAAATTTAACTCAGAAACGAAATGAAATTGTAGGTAGGCCTACAATTTTTGTTATTTAAGATTAATTATAATTCTGTGCAACTATGCTTGAAGATTTCAATCCTGAAATAGGCCTACCTAAAATGCAGTTTAAAAAAAATGATTTTGCAAATCCCGTCCATATTTTTTAAAATTAAAGATAATATTTGTCATATAGCCTATAAAACCGCGATAAAAATAACAAAAATCACCGTCTCATATAAACATTTAATCAGTTTCATATTCGTTTTCATAACAGTCACTTTACTAGCGGCTACTAACTAGCTTTGCACATTCAAATGTGAACCCTTTCTCCTGCGCTGGTTGCTGGTGATATTACAAGCGGCTGCTAAACAGCCTAGTGTGACCGCGGCTTAAGAGTTTAATCTCTTTATAAAAGGATTGTTCCATAATAAGCTCAATGCATTTTAAAAGACTGCAGATCCGATTATTTTACTAGCTAAACTGACGTTTCTATTATTTTTAACAATTAGAGGGTAAGTTTGTTATATCAAAACAATACATAGTATAGTTATGCTCAGTTATTCTATGCAATATCTAAACTAAATTTTGAATTTCTATTTTTAAGTTGAAAATTTGAAGTTTAAACAGAGTACTAGGCCTATGTTTGACGTCTAACCTAAAAATACAACTAAAATATAGTTCGATCGCGCAGCTGACGTAAGTTAGCGAATTTCCAAAATTAAATTCATATATTTTAGGGTTATATCCAATAATTTGGGAAATTGGTCTCCTGAAGAATGCGCTGAATAGCTACCTCTGTGTTCGACATGGGCGGATCCAGCCAGTTTTCAAGGGGAGGGCTGTCTCCTATCGGAGGGGGGGGGGGTTATAGAATAATTTGTTTTAAATACAGTGTCTTTTTGGACTATTTCACGAGCACCCATTTTGAATAGGAATTAAGGAATATGCTTTACCAAAAAGAGAAAATTGAATTGTAACATATTCTGGAGATTAAATCATAGAATTGAACTATATACTTAACATTTTTAAATAGCCTTATTTTATAAACATGTTTTACTTTGTTTCACTAAATAAGAATAAGAACAACTAAACAAAACTCTCACAAACGTATAGTATATAAGTTCCAGCCAGACGCTGCCGCGCTGTGGTGCTGTAGACGTTTGTAGACAATGGGAAAATGTAACGGGTATTTCCCTGAATAGCATCGGAACACTAAATCAGGTTTTCTTTATTGTATCAAACGAAAACATCGAACTTGCTCTTCAAATGTACATAAAAATCATTATACAAATATATCGGTTTGCAATAGATACATCGATTGCAAAATGTGCTTTCTCATTGGTTGAAAACTGTAAAATTACAAGGGTTTACAGAAAACGTCATATTTAAGGAACTATAAGAGAGACGAATGATTGGAAGGCCGAGGTAGAAAGTTCATATCTTGACGAATAAAATGGTGTCTTTATCTTCTTCTCAAAACAAGTCTGTGTAACGGTTATGTGCGGTAATTTTCTTGTGTTTTCTAGCGCGGCATCAGTTGATTTATGGAACTACAATTTTACAACGATAATTAAATATGTAAATATACGTCTTAGAACAAATTTGTAAATACAAAAATTAAAGTTTAAAATATTTCCTTTCGAATTATTTTTGTTTTATTGAGATTGGGTAATATTTAGCAAGTGAAATTATTCGATTCAAGTTTTGTTGTCTGAGGCTACTCATTGCACAGTCTGCCATTTAGAGAGTTAAACCAAAATTTTAAAAACTCAAAGGAGGGGGCTGTTGCCCCACAGCCCCCCCCCCTTGGATCCGCCAATGGTGATCGATATATATCAGTAGAATTTATTTGTACTAAGCTTATGATATAACCCTCACAAACGAGTACAATTTGTGAGCTATATTATTCGAAAGGTAATTCAATTTTCTACAATCCTGTGAAAAAGGTATTTCAGGTACAGTACCCGGAACAAGGAACAAAATTCATAGAAAGTTCGTGATAAATTATTTTTTCATTATCTATGTAAGGTTTTTGCGAAATGTCTCCATCTCATAAGCCAGGGTACAATTTTTAAGTTATATCATTCGAAAGGCAATTAAATTTATTATAATCTTGTGCAAAGGTATTTTAGGTACTCGGGGAAAGGAACAACATTCATAGGAAACTCCCGATAAATTATTTTTTCACTATCCATGTAAGGTTTTTGCGCAATTTCTCCCACTCATATACCCAAGTACAATTTGTGAGTTATATCATTCGAAAGGCAATTACATTTATCTACTATAATCCTGGTCAAATGTATTTTTGGTACAGTTCCCTTAACAAGGAACAAAATTCATACGAAGCTCCTATAGTGATTTAATACTAGTTATTCCCTGATTAGAAAATTCGGATGTATAGTAATGTGGCAGTGCTGCTTGCGCTTTTTTATTTTATTTTTTTAGTAACTATGGTAAGTAATTCTTCAAAGCCTGATTTAGTCATTTGAAAGAAATTTTTAAACGAAATAGTGGCACTAGTTTTTAAATTATTAATAAAAGTTCTATGAATATACAGTATTTGTAAAATACCTTACATTTTTTAAGCATTTCCTTCCTCCACCGTCGTGTTTTTTTGGGACTTTTTATAAATAACTAGTAGTTCTATGAACAGTAGACCTCGCTCGTTGAAATAACAAATAATGTGGTTTTGAGCTTAGGTTAAAAATAGTGTGCCAGTAAGGAAGTAAGCACAAGGTTTAGCCAGTGAAACATTATTTACAATTCCCGCGATTCCGTTAGTTCTAGTTCTCGTTTTTATTTTTTTTCTTGAGCTTTAACTGCTAAAGATTTTCTTTTAGAGGCATTGTGTTTTATTTAGGTTAATAATGCGTAAGATAGCTAAACATATCGCATTATAGAGGGACAACATACAACTAAATATTTACATACTTAAATAACTCAAACTTAACAATGTATCATAATTAACTTAAGTTCCATATCATATTTAAATATTAGAAATAATGAAAACAAACGATGTTAAAACGTCTTGTTAGTGATCTAAACCCATGTACCAACACTTCCCACGTTGTCCTACAGTCATTTTTGTATGTCCTTTATCGCCGCGGGGTTTCATTTGTTTCATCTCATTTTGTAATTCAAGTAAAGCTAAGTCAAATACTTTTATGAAATTTACAATGATAATTTACAGGTATACAGTTCAATTATTTGATTTATCCTCTACACTTTCTTATAATAATATATCATTTTTGGGCAAATGATAATATATTCCTAAATTACTATTCAAAACAGGCCTAGTTTTGTTAGCAGTCTTATAGTAGGAACATAAAAACTGGTGTTTTCAAAATAAGAAATTTGAAATTGATAAATATTTGTATACAATTCTATTAAGAACTAAATTACGAAACTTTTTTACATTTATGAAAAAAATACAAAAATTTTTACTACTTTTTATGTAGGCCTAAAGTTAAACATTTTCCTTTCGTTACTGAACGTGATTGTTTCTTGAGCTAATAACTTTCTTAATTTTACTTCAATAATTTTTTTTACTGGCATATATGAATTCTTTAAACCTTTATCTACAAAAAAGCTACGGAACAATTTTGAATTGGTTTAGAATAAACTTATAAAAACATGGTTGAAGTATAAAAACTTGGAGGATTTTGAACAAATTCGAAGTTTACGGCCATTTTGTGAGCTTACCGTTAGAGATACGGAAAAAAATTAAGAATACAATTTTGTTTAAAATTTAATTTGCTACTAGCAAAATGTTATTAGTTTTTAAATTCGACTTACGGTTAAGCCACAAACTGGCTTTGGAAAAATGCTTACACTGAGAGAAACGTCCGGCCGCCATTTTTTTTAATTTAAGGGGTTAAAAATGAAAAATGGAAAAAACCTTATATATACATGGCTTGGCCTAGAAATAAGGAACATTCATGCAAAAAATCATCAAAATCGGTCAAGGCGTTTGGCCGTAATCGTGAGACAGACACACAGACGAAATGCCGAACGGTCGAGTTATAACGGAGACCTCGCTTACGCTCGGTCAATAATTCGACTACGCAGTTGAACCACTGACGTGAGCTGAACAAATTTCCAAAATTCAGTTTATAGGCCTATGTTTTAGGGCTTCAACCAACAATTTGGGAAATAGGTCTATTCACGACGGTGCTGAATAGCTGCAAAATGGTTCGCACGCCATTCCGCATATTGGGATTATCTTCAATACACAATGCATTGCGTGCTTCACACGCCATTCCGCATATTGGGAGGATCTTCAATACACAAAGCATTGCGTGCTTCGCACGCCATTCCGAATATTGGGAGTATCTTCAACACACAAAGCTTGCGTGCTCCGCACTCCAACCCCCGTATTGGGAGTATCTTCAATACACAATCTTCAATGCGCACGCCAACTCCACGGTAGAATCCACCACATGGCTTTGAACCGGGTACTTCTCTGGTATTTTACGTTTTGATCGATTTTGGGGGAACCAAGCGAGCTATAAGGTCGCGTAATGAAACAAAATGTGCAGAATAACATCCTACATTTATATTTGTAAAAAAACTCAAAAACAAAATCATTCTCGTAAGAAAAAAAATTACTTCCTGTCAAAAAACGTGCTTCTGATTGTTGGATTCTTTTGGCTAACGAACTCATCTGAGCGACGTTGACAACCAACATGTGTACCAAATTTGATTCAAATCGGACTTAAAATGCGGCCGCCAGAGTGCGAACACATATATACGTAGCCTATATAGTATATATGGTTTTTAATGACACCCCAAAACGTGTTCTGGGGTCCATGATCGGTGCTCATTTGCTACTCCCGACCTTGGGTCTTAGCATAAGGGCCACTGCAATAGCTAATTTTTCTAATGGAAATTCGCTAATAAAAGTGGCGGCAACACCTGCAGCGGTTAGTTGGTCTGTCGCAATAGTTGGAGTGAAGTCTGTTTCGGTAGATCATTTTGTTGCTCAATGTGGACAGATCTTGTAGGTGGCGATTTTTGTCGCCGCGATGTTGGCTGTACCCGGCGATATTCGTCAATCGACAACTAGGCCGATAATCGTCCACTGTGTACTTACCTTTTAAGTTACAGATTTTGAATTACTGTAACACTTATTAGCATGTTAATGGGCTGATCATTTCTGTGGTGGTGGGAACTAGATTGCAACTCAGGGCTACTACTAGCTGCTACGTCGCCTCATACGACAGAGACACTTTAACTGAATATCCTTTGCCAAAAAATCTCAATGCCTACCTCTAAACAAAGCAAGGCTCGCCTTGTCCTCTAATTGTTCGCAGTTAGAATATATTAGAAAGTTCAGCAATGTATGCAAATAGTTCCGACCTTGAACCGTTTATATGCCAAAATGCAATCTCGGGAATAATGCTACAGTTTCTTTAAAATCTAGACAATGGACGAAAACTTGAAGTGATACAGTCCTCAGGGCTACATTTACGCAAGCCTAGATAAGCTGCGGCCTAAGGGCCAGCAACACCGCAAAAATAATAAAAGGGCGAGTGCACACTGAGGACAAAACAGCAGCGATGATGGAGAGAAATTGTATGCTAATAAATTGGGAGAGTAATTGACCGAGCGAAGAGAGGTCTCCGTTTTAGCCCGACCATTCGGCATTTCGTCTGTGTGTATGTCTGTCTGTCTCACAATTACGGCCAAACGCCTTGACCGATTGTGATGATTTTTTGCAAGATGAATTAAAAAGACCGCTTCCAGGGTTAAAACCAAAATTGTTGGAAAATGTTGAACAAAGTAAAATGTTGATTTGGAAAATAGTGCCAGGCAGGTAACTACTATCACACTCACGCACACCCACACCTAGTGCAAGTGAGTGTGAGTAGGAACATTGCATTTACAGTGTTCTGTTTTTCATGCGCTACTTGCTAGTTCGTTGTGACGTGTGATCTGAAGCTCAAAGTTGTGCCAATGAAGTTTTGTGATTTTATGAGATCAACTAATGCCATTACAAAACATACAAGTTTGTATACTTGTAAATAACTAGTAGTTCTGTGAACAGTAGACCTCGCTCGTTGAAATAACAAATGTGGTTTTGAGCTTAGGTTAAAAATAGTGTGCCTGTAAGGAAGTAAGCACAAGGTATAGCCAGTGAAACATTATTTTGCAATTCCCGCTATTCCAGGGTTTCTAGTTCTCGTTTTTTCTTTCTTGAGCTTTAACTGCTAAAGATTTTATTTTAGGTGGCATTGCGTTTTATTTAGGTTAATAATGCGTAAGGTAGCTAAAAATATCGCGTTATTGATTGAAAACATAGAATTAAATATTTATTTACATAGTTAAATAATTTAAGCTTAACAATGTATTTACAGTTCCATATCATATTCCAATATTAGCAGTGGCGTTCCTGGGGTAAATGGCACCCAGGGCAAGATCTGGAGTGGCGCCCCTCTCAAAGAACAAAATGGTCATTATTAACTAAAAGTTACGGGTTAAAAATACACAAATTAAATGAAAGATGTTTTCTAATAAGTTTCAATTGTTTTTACATTCAATTATATATTTTTTTTTTCATTATGACTGCACTTTGTTACAATTTATTTATTCTATTTATAAAACCAAAGTAAACTTTTCCAATAGTTGTAGAAATCTATCAGTAGGCCTACAGTATATTTATTACTGTATATTCATAATAATTATGACTTGTGAAAACTTTAGAAATCAAATTATAAAATTAGATTAAAATTTTACATAAGGCAACAGAACCTTCTGCAATTTACTCTACATCATAAACGTAACGAAGACAACCGTATGGAGGGGGTTACAATAATGGTGCATGGAAAATTCGTTAAAATTAAGATGCAAAATAACACTTTTAGGCTTCCCAAAAGTAATTTAAAATGATATAGGTAGGGGGATGTATACTTTTCCACTTCTAATAATTGTGATTCAGGCCTATTTTAGAATAATTTAGAATAGCAACCATGACTCACACCCCTCCAAATCTTTCCGTGCGCTGCCTCTAACCCCTTAGGCCTCGAACACACACGGCGTTTCTTTGTTAATCGGCTGCGGATAATCATAAAATTTAAAGTGTGCACGCGGTAAAATTTCCGACACCGCGCCGTATAAAATTCTTATTGGGATTAATTAAACTCTAGTTCATTAATCACGAAGTGTGTTATGTAATATTTATATTATTTCTTTTAATGTTTTATTGATATGAACAGAGAGCAACTCTCGCTTTATTGTTTTTCCATCGCCGATTGAAAAGGAAGCAAAAAAATATACATATTTGGGTTCATCCAATCAATAAATAAAAGAAGAAAAGATTTTGGAGCATTCTACACTGTGTTTCCTGATTTAAGGAGCTAGAAGAAACATTATTCAATTATTTAAGAAAGTCGGTTTCTACGCGGCTGAAGGATAGTATTCTACGAAAAAAAAACTAAAATAAGGAAAGGTGGCGTTCATTTGGTCACGTTCGCCTCTGTTTCGGCGGATACGGTGGAAAATCCGTCGATTGTAGTGGCAGTGAGCGGTTGCACAGCTACCGTCAGCGGTAAATAAACCGATCGTTTATTTTTCCGACCAATGTGTATGCTCCAATACTCTCATTCACGCCACTGTTGATACGACGGCGATGGCAAATAATCCGTTTCGGACAAACTCCGTGTGCTGCCTCTAGATACTATACTTTGATACACTACTCTGTATCTATATAAAATAAAGTGCCAGTGGCCAATTCGATCAAATATAATGTCAGCAATACAGTATATTGATAATTTATTGTAGCTTGCCATTTGCATAGGAGTTGAAAACGGATAGCTGACTCCGTGTTGCAAGAACGAGCCGGCGCTCTCAAGTTATCCCCACCACTGTAAAGGCACTGCTGTAGAGCGTAGCATTGAGAAGCGGGCATTTTTCGTTTGTTAAACACCGTGTAATCAGTTTTACAACTTGACTTTAGAGTTTACTTTAGACTTTTAATACTATTGGTAGCCTGTATCATAATACTGTTTGTTTATATGACATATTATAAATAGTAGGTCCTACATTAAAATATAATCCATTCATAAGAAGCCAAGGTACCTGTTCATTAGCCTATCCCTGACTACATAAAACTACATTAGCCTAAAAATAACGTCTGTTATAAAACCCAGCACAAACGTTTTCCTGGGATGTTTTAAAACGGGTACTCCATTTATTTTAAGATTAATGAGAAAAATCTTTGCCTCTTCTAAAAACTTCTCTTTAAGTAATTTATTTGAGGACTTTATCGGTTCCTTTAAGTTCTTTCCATATGGGTCTCTGGAGTTTAAAATATCAAAAAGTCTATCGATAATTCGTATAAATTTTATTGTTGCTTCACTACCTGAAAATCGAGAATCTTTAGAACTGAGAAATTCCAGAACGTCTGCAACACCCGAGCAGACTCAATTTTCTGTTTTTGAATTACATGTGCTTATCAGTCAGCTTGTTACAAAATGTATACCCTTCTTGTTTTTGTACATCATTTACCAATGACAAATATTTAAAATTAACCATCGGAAGACTGAATCTCACCCATGTCTGCTAAGGCATTCCTGCACAGCTTGAGCATGTGGCAAGCATCCAGGCTTACATAGATTTTTTTGGACATAGCAGGTAAAATAAACCAGGGTTTCTCAGGAAGATCACAACCAAGCTTTCTAAGAGCACTAATGTAATTTGAGGACCATCCCAGGTTAGGTTGTACGGTAACACACTCTTCTTTAAGCTTTATAATAACAGTTCTTATTAATTGTGATAAAACGCGGCTGTCTATTGAATTAATTAAAAAAATACGCCACAACACTTTTAAATGATTTCTGTAGAGAAACAACTTGAAATACAAGAGCTTCTGTAGCCAACTCCTCCTGGTTTTCGATATTTACGTTTCCTAAATCTACATAGCCATAGCTTTTTCCCTACAATGTGGTCGAATATGAATTTTTTCTAATACTAATACAATCAAAAACTAAACTTACGTTTCTTAGGCTATGGTTACTTGAAACATTATTTTTTTTTCAAATAATCAAATACCTCTCCCAACAACCCAGGACAACAATTAAACTTAGATAACCAATTCATAATTGTTGAAGGATTAGGGAGACAAAATCCCATGTTGTTTATGTACTTAAACGCTTTTGGACAATAAAAATACAGGGTCAACGCAAATTGTTTCATTTTATCAGTATACTGCTTTTTAGTTTGAACTGCAGCTTTTGAAAATCGACTATTACAGCCATATGCTGTACAGGACTGTACCATATAAAAAAATAATAAAAATATACAACTGGTTCCAAAACGATGGTAAACAAACAAAAAAACATACAGTGGACGCTCCAACTAAATCCAATCCCAATGGCAACTGACAGACAACGCGGCGGGAATGCCCTGCCAGTGGTGGGGAACCGTGCCAACGCCGCGCCGGCTCGTTCCTAGCATTATTCCGCCACCTGAGTCAGCGATCCATATTATTTATATCTATGGGTATAACCCCCTCCCCCCCCCTGGTTACGCCTACGCTCTACATTAAACTTGAACTGAGCTTATTTAACTAAAGCAGAAAATAAAACTATAACATACTGTATTTCATCTCGTTATTGTTAATAAAATAAGGGTTCAATAAGTTTAAAAATGTACTTTCCGGGATTTGGCTGCAGTAAATTGATTAATTATATTTTCAAAATCAGTTTCTTCTATAATTTCACTTTCAATGCTCAGTAGAGCTAGATCATTTAGTCTTTGTTGTCCCATAGAAGCTCTTAAGTAAGACAGGATTAGCTTGAGTTTGCTGAACGAACGCTCACAGCTAGCAATGGATACAGCAACAAGACCCTAAAGCGCCCGAGAACATCCGAGAATATCCGAAATCACGCGATCGCTTCCGAAATTATTAAGAAAGCATACATAACTTACTCTTGTGCAAGTATTGCTTATATCGGAGGTTAGAAAACAATTATTTTTCGATATCGCGTTTTAGAAAAGAAAAACATTAATTGCCCTATAACTGACAATGCAAGTTTACTGTTTGATTTTAACTTTGTCTTTCCTAAAACATGTGTTATTAAAAGAAAACTCAAAAACTCGAAATCAAAACGGCGCCCTCTCCAGAGTAGCGCACAGGGCACGTGCCCTGTTTACCCCCCCCCCCAGTTGTTACGCCACTGAATATTAGAAATAATGAAAACAAATGATATTTTAAAGAGTCATGATAGTGATCTCAACCCATGTACCAACTTCCCACGCTGTCCAACGGTAATTTTTTGTATGTCCTTTATCGCCGCGAGGTTTCATTTGTTTCATCTCATTTTGTAATTCAAGTAAAGCTAAGTCAAATACTTTTTGGAACAATAATTTACAAGTATACAGTTCAATTCTTTGATTTATTCTCTACACTTTCTTATAATAATATGTCATTTTTGGGCTAAGGTTATAGTATTCCTAAATGAATATTAAAAATAGGCCTAGTTTTATTAGCAGACTTGTATTAGGAACATAAAAACTGGTGTTTTCAAATAGGAAATTTGAAATTGATAAATATTTTTATAAAGTTCTATTTAGAACTAAATTACGAAACTGTTTTACAGTTATGAAAAAAATTACAAAAAATTGTGTACGACTTTTTATGTAGGCCTAAAGTTGAACCTTTTCATTTCGTTACTGAACATGCTTGTTTCTTGAGCTAATAACTTTGTTAATTCTACTTCAATCGTTTTTTTACTGGCATATATGAATTCTTTGAACCATTATCTACAAAAAAGCTACGGAACACTTTTGAATTGGTTTAGAATAAACGTAAAAACATGGTTAAAGTACAAAAACTTGGACGATTTTTAACAAATTTGATGTTTGCGGCGGTTTTGTGAGCTTACCGTTAGAGATACGGAAACAAATCAAGAATACAATTTTGTTTAAAATCAAATTTGCTACTCGCAAAATGCTATTAATTTTAAAATTCGACTTACGGTTAAGCCACAAACTGGCTTTGGAAAAAAGCTTACACTGAGAGAAACGGTGCGGCCGCCATTTTTATTTTATTTTAGGGGTTAAAAATGAAAAATGGAAGAAACCGTATATATACATCGCTCGGCCTAAGAATAAGAAACATTCATGCGAAAAACCATCACAATCGGTCAAGACGTTTGGCCGTAATCGTGAGACAGACAGATAGACAGACAGACACACAGACGAAATGCCGAACGGTCGATTTAAAACGGAGACCTCGCTTCGCTCGGTAAAATATCAGTACTAATTTGTATGATTTGTTTGCTTCAAGGTATGGTTTTAACAACCAGAAAAAATAAAACCTGGACCTTCCCCCGTTGCCCTGGGGGTATTCCATACCCCCCCCCCCCTCCAGAAACTGCCACCCCCTTGCAGACGTTCTGGATCCGCCTTTGAGGGCAAAGCAGTTTTGTCAACATCGATGCGCACATTGGCATCAGTCTTGTAACGTTGTTTTTAGAAACATAAGCTATTATGTCTTTAAACATTACTTTTGCGAAAGAAGGAAATACATCACTGAGTGCATTTCAAAACCAGTGGTCTCCAAATGGCTTACAGCCAGCCGGTTTTTACTAACCCAGATAACATAATGATTAATTTGAAAGTTTGTTGGGCTTTGAGGACCAAGAAAATAATAAAAATGAAACAATTTAGTGATGTGCTTAAGAAACTTACACGCGAATAATTTTTTATAACATTTGCACCAAAAGTAAAATATCCAAAGCTTAAAAAATATCTTTGAAAATGTTTGAGTCGACTTAAATTTGTGAAGGGAAGTCAAAAACAAACACCGATCTCTTCTTACTGATGCCCATCTCCAGGACCTGCTGAGAACCTTTCATATCAGGACTCCAGGAACTTTTACCTTGTGACGGAACTTTGTTATATACATTTACAATGTTCTGCCTGGCACGAAACTTACAAGTTTTTCCTGGTGCTGCAGTTGTGTATACTTCGATTCAAAGTTTAGATCTGATTTCTTTAGAGGCCACTTTATAATATCGCTTTGTGAACCATATTGTAATTTCTACTATGCTAATACCTTAGACTACTTAATACTACGCACTAATACTTAGACTACTAATACTATGGTGCATTAGACCACTTATACATAACAAATTGTTCATTGTTCCTAACATTATTGTTTAACAATGGATCTGATTTTAGTGCGAGATATGTTTTGCACGATTCTGATTCAAGTGGATCAGTTTAGGTAGATCTAAACGATACAGAGATTGGTGTTGGCTCTTAGCCAATCGCGGCATGGCTCTTGACACATTTAGTAAATCGATAATTTAATATTGAAAAGGTTCTTGGAAGGCGTAACGTAACGTGAAATATATTTGGTTCAAGGTTAACCAGTCTCCCCCGCTTGTACTATATAACTCATTCAAGACTTTAGTTGGTGGTTGTATAATATAGTAAAGTGGAATTCCTCTAGGTCAGAATCGACAAACGATGAACGATGTATTCGGCTTGTATGTACAAAGTATTTAACGGGCTGTTCAATGCCGCTTTTCAGTTAATTAAAAGTACTTCCGCTACAACATCTAAATTTTCAAGGTTCTAACTCTGTTCAATGTGTGGAGTGGAAATATATACAAATTACTGATCACGCAGCTGAAGTAACTTGAGCGAATTTCCAAAATTAAATTTATAGTTTTAGGGTTTCAATCAACTATTTTGAAATTGGTCTACTAACAAAGGCGCTGAATAGCTGCCTACGTGTACGAAATATATTAGTATAATTTGTTTCCACCTCAGATGATAAGTGTTAACCTTTTTACAGAAACAACTTATTTATACACCATTAAAGTTCCAGTAAAAAGTAAAGTGGACTCATTTGGAGGCACGAAAAGAGTACGAACACATATACACACACATACACAATATATCACGCATATTTCACATATATATAACATTTTTAATTACACCCCAAACTGTGTTCGGGCGGACCATGATCGGTGCTCATTGATCACTCCAATAGCTCACCTTTCCCATGGAAATTCGCTAATAACACGCAACCACACAATCCAAATAAGATTTTCTTTAGAAAATTGTATTCTTTTATAGCCTCAAAACTACTCAACAATAATCCATAATATTGTAAACAATATAAAAATTCCAAAACTTTTTGAAATAACTGAGGCACTGCTCTAACTAGATGATAGAACGTGCCTTTTAAATATCTTACCTTGATTGTGTACTTATGTCTTGAGACTATGAGACCAGACTAAAGTATAGTCATGAGTGTAAGGATTTGTATGTGTGTATTTACATATATGACTGCGGTACGTACAGTTTTTATATTCTAATACAATTTTTTGAGCAATTTACGCTTCCACTCATTCCAATAAATTCATAATTCCTAAAGTAATTATTTTATCATTGTGTTTTTGTTTTTGTTTTTGCTATATCAAGTTCTGCTATTTTTTTTCTTTATCTTTTCACGGCCCATTATTTTACTTAATGAAGCTTAAATATGTGTTTTACACAAATGATGGTACCTTCAAAAATAGGCCTGAAGGTAGTACTTACATCTTTGTATGAGAGTTGTACTTACGTTATGAACCGTGAGCAGGGGTGATTATTAAAGTTAGGGGTATTAAACAACCGGTTATATACTCCGACGACGAAGTTTGCCGAAGAACCGTGAATCACTCATCCCAAGTGTGTGTATGAAGAAACAGTGTTGCGTATTCAATGCCTTAAGGAAACAACTCGCAACAGTCACACCCGGGTAACCAGCTTTGAACATTTCTAAATAAAAAAACATTGGGTGTGCTTAAGACCATACGTTGGAAGTGATAACTTATATGACCGATTTAGATTTTTACCAGTATTAATTAGAGGAGAGTAAGTGTCAACAAATTGCACAAGTCAATATATCGTCAAAAAATATTATATCATATTTTGAAATTGCATAATAATATAAATAATTATAATATTATTATTGTAATAACATTATAATCATAATAAGTATGCGAACAATAGAGATCATTATAATGTAAACAGTATTTATTTAATGACTAATGATTTTGAGTGAGGTATTAACTCTACATAGAATTCTAAGAATAATTAAATATGTAAGGGATAATTATTATAATTATTAGCTCTATTAGTCACTAAATAAATTATAATATTATAATAACGTATTATCAATGAATACTTAAATGGAGAAACACTATCTCGCGCTTTCTCGCTCTCCACCGCACGCTAAATGGTTTGCCAGCGCTTCCTCTCGGAGTCGTGCCCAACTACAAATCTTTAGGGCACCAAGTTTGTAAAATCTGTTAGAATTGAGTCCATAAGACCTGCGCTTCTTAACATTTAAGTATTCATTGGTATTATTATATACTACGTATCACCTATTTCCTCTCCATGCGCTTACTTGTCTATACATACTATGTAATGTATCGAATATTCCCTCTCCACGCTCTGACTTGTGTCTACGCAAAAAGTTCGTGACGCTATGTTTTAGATACATAGCCAATAGAAGTTATCACTTCAAAAACTTAATTTAAGGTTAACACTAGACAGTAATTTTGTTACGCTTGAGCTATTTACCCGTAACCATCCAACAGCGTTTAACAAAACTGTACAGTGTTGCAACAATCTATGAACGACTTCCCGCCACGTTTAGTATATAAATTCATGTTGTTTATGCATTTCTGTTCCGTGCACAGCATTGCATATTCAGGGATTTATAATAAGCCAAAATAAATAGTACTGAAATTAAAATTGTAATAGTTTTATTTTTAGACAAATATACAAAGTAAAAAGAATCTGAAAACTTTAGTTATTAACACACACTTGTTCTATATGCCCTACATTAAGTTTTGGGCAACTCCTCGGCATTGTATACATATATATATTAATATTACAACGTAATATAGAGCACTCTCTTTGCGTACGAATTTTCCTGTAACACTTTTGCTATATAATAGCTGCAGAATAAGTTAATATCACCTACTGGAAGAAATAGGCTATCTTTTTTGTCTGGCCTAGGTGATATAACTGGTTGTCTAATATTTAGCTGTCTAAATATTTCGACCAAAAAATGACTCAAAATTAACATTCCAGTAATCGTAATTAAGCTCAGTTTAGAACACAAGAAATTAATTTGACTTTTATTATCCACCTCAAGGTAATGAGAACAGTGGAGCTGACCTTGTAAATAACTTTATTTGTGCTTTGGATATTTTGATAATGCAACACTTTGATTATAATTGAAACACTAGGAACTATGGTAATGGAATAAGCAAAGAATAGGTTTCAAGTGAAAACTAAAACTTTATACTGTAAAATAATAATTAACAATTTATTCAAAACTAAAAAACATAAATCAAAATATTCTCTCTTTGTTGGTACCTTCCCAACGAATACAATTTTTAACCTATTAAATTAAATTTTAATTCTTCTTAATTAATTAATAAAGACAGAACAAATTAACTATTTTAATTGATTTAAATTATTTTATTTTATTATCTTTATTTTATTTTACTTTATTCTTTTATGAAATTTAATTATTCAATTTATTTTATTACTTGAATTTAATTCATTTTAACATAATTAATTACGACTTTTATTTTAAAATTTACACCAAGAAAACAATCTATTTATAATAATCCCACCTAACACAGTATATTCAATAAATTTAATTGAAGCTAATCAGGCAAATTTATAGGGGACAGTATCGTAAGTACGCTTTTCACAGACCTTTTAGCGACGCTTAAGTTGGCCGTCTTTAACAGTGCTGATGTTGTTTGGATGCTGCAGGGTTGAGTTGCTCTCTTCCTGAAGTCTATTGCAGTTGTACAGCGTGCTGTGATCTTGTAGTCGTGTTGATTTTAAGTTGTACTTGGCTGAATTACAGGTGATGAGGTGATTGATGGTTAAAGATGTCTTTCTGGTGTTCGGGATTCGCTCGTTCCGTTCCAGCGTTGTTAAAAACCCTTTGCACTCGGATGGCCAGTACTGCTGGCCATACGCTATTCTCAGTCAGCTCTGAATATTTTCCGCATTAGACGTCCTCACAGCTCGGATGGCCAGCCTGACTGGTCGCTTACGTTACTGTTGTCAGCTCTGGCGCCATCTTCACTGTGAGTCGTCAACAGCTCTGAATTTATTTTTCACTACAACCTGAAATGTTGTTAGTGGGTATTTATTTTTGTTTAATAAAATCATTTGCTTTTAGTAACTCTTTTATTTTGCCATACAAAAAAAGTAGATATATTATATTGTTAATGGTGAGTTTTTGGTTTAGCTGTAAATATACAGTAATAATATATTTTAACTAGTGGACCCGGCAATGCTTCGCTATTGCTTAATTTGAAACTTTGAAAGCCTGTAATTCGTATCCCGTGTAATTCAACATCCTGTAATTCGTATCCCGTGTAATTCAACATAGGCCTAATGATTGTTACACATAATTAATAAAACAACTGATTTGAATCAAAAGTTTAATACAATTTTAGGTTAGGTCTTTAAAACCTATGAAATATAATAATTCAAACATCTAATATTACAATTTAACATTATATTATTGTTACACATTATAAATAAAACAGCTTATTTGGACCAAAGGTTTAACACAATTTTAGGTTAGGCCTATTATTATAAAATCAACACACTTTTTTTGAAAGAGTTTGGAATTATCACCATAGTAACCAGAATAACACATTAATAAATACGAATCAGCTGTTTCATCTGTTATATGGATGCTTATGGGAGGGATGAATTTTCGCATTTTCTACCCTTTAAATTCAAAATTTTGCAAAATCCTTTCTTGAACGCCTCTACATTATTGGACGGATGTACCTTCCAAATTTCAAGTCTCTAGCTTTAATAGAATCGGCTCTACGTTGATCGTCAGTCAGGACATTGCATTTTATATAAAGGGGACCTTACACGATCAGTAATACTGTCATTACCTGTAATGTCATTACCATCAAAAGTATTACATCATTACTCCTTCATTACTTTTTAACCTTACACGATCATTTCTAATGACATTACTTTTCTTCAGTATTCGTACGTTTTGTGTACGTATGTTCACGGGACTATGTTTAACAATGAACTGAGTAATGTCATTAATAATGATGGCGTACCCTACACGATCATTATTAATGACATTACCCCCACAACAAGCCAGTAATGACGACTTAAAATCAGAAAATCCGGATTCTCGTCATTACTAGGCATCATTCCAGTTTTGTCCCCCTTACACGGTCAGTATTAATGTCATTTTTATAAAATAATGACAGTATTACTGATCGTGTAAGGTCCGCTTAAGAGATGAATAAAATAAACCATTGTATACAACTTATCTAACAATATGTTTTGGTAATTTAAAATAAAACAAAATCAAGTAGTTTTTAAAAACTTTTTAATTGCATAATAAAGTAGATAATATACTGCACTTTAATTTTTTTTTTTTTTTATTACAATTACGTTTTAATTTTGTTTACTGAATGAACATTTTAGATCATAGTCTCATGTGAAGCTCAGGATGGTTGATTTATTTCTTGTTTAACAATAACATGGGCTTTTAGTAACTCTTTTATTTTTCGATACAAAAAAAATAGATATATTATATTTTTACTGGTGAGTTTTTGGTTTAGCTATAAATATAAAGTTATAATATATTTTAATGAAAAAATAAAAAATTGTATACAACTTATCTAACAACATTTTTGGTAATTTAAAATAAAACTGAATCAAGTACTTGTTAACAAAAAACACTTAAAAGCAATAATAAACTAATTAACTTTTGTTCTATTAAATTACTTCAAAATTAAAAAAAACAATAGGCTAGACCACCGCAACGTAAAACTGAACTGCTGGTAATTTTATAATGTAACGAATATTGCTACGTTTAGATACAACACATACCAGAAAAAAAGCGGGAATTAATTAGTTTAATATTTGGACTCTAGATTTCAGCACAATCCAGATAAAATAAAACTACTAAAAATGAATTAATACAGATAATTTGTGTGGCCAGTCCTACTGGCCATCCTGGCGTTCGAGGGATTTTGCCTTGTCCAGTACAACAAGCCATCCAAGCTGAGAGGAACGTAACTTGCAAAAACAATTCAGACTTGATAAAGAAATGGCTGTTGCCAGCACTACTGGCCATCTGAGCCCAGAGGACTTTTATTAAAAATCCTACCAGAGTGCAAAGGGTTAACAATTCATGTCCTATAGGCTCGACAGTCTAGTTCCTGAAGTTCCAATAATGAAGTCGATTTACTACTTCATTGAAGTCCTTGTAGTTTCAATATTATTTGACTAATATTGATCAATGATGAACATCGCAACTTCTCTCACTAGAGAACTGCATTAACTTGTAGTAAATACTGATAATTTATAACTGATATTAATTTTTCATTATGTTTATTCCAATTTATCTAAGAGAGTAAAGATTGAAGAATTCAGCGTGATGAGTACTACCTTAAGAGTATTTATAATTCCTAAGAGTCCCAGGACATCGTGTCCCGCGCTTATATAGTGTCCATTTCCACTAGATCTGTTACCAACCTTAAGTAATATACACTACGTTTTTCTTGTTCTTTAACTTTGATTTTTCCGGGGTTTTTCTTCTCCAGATAGTTTCCCTTAATTTTCCATAAATTATCCAGGTTATCTTTATTGTTCTATTGTACTTTTTATCTACTTTATTCTATTGTTTTCGTTAATGAACTTCACTATTAGGTTGGTATTAAAATATCTCGTTTCTGATTGGCCGTTAATTCCGCGCGCATTCTAGATTGTTATCTCTGTAAAACCACTATTGTTCTCCTTCTTTTATTTTTAACTCCTCGCGACGTCGTTAGTTTTTCACGCGAGTGAGCTTTTCTGGTTCCTTGAATTTTCCTCTTCCTTTACGAATTCGAGTGGTGTTCGTACGACTTCGCGTTCTCGCGCGAGGCCCGCACGTGCCTTTCTCGTTACGTTTTCTGGGAATTTCTTCCAGTTTTTCCACCTAGCGATTTTCTTTTCTTCTATTCTGTAGTCATTTGCAAAATTATGTACTAGCCGCCATTTTGTGAATTTTCCTTTGTTTTTCTTGGAATTATGGAACTTATAAAAGATTTTTATTTAACTGTTTTTTTTGATTTAACTAATTTCCCGAAATTTATTTGGTATACTGGGTTTTACATACATTATTATACTCTACTACTTTAACTTTAATTATTATAATCTTTAAAACTTTAATTTTCTTATTTATTTTGACTCTAAGGTGTGAAAACTCTCACCCTTTTTTCTATAATAATATTTAAACTTTTCTTTGATTTTCCTATAAACCTTTCCTTTTACAAATACTTGTTATGATTAAATTTTACTTAACTTTATTTCTTTTATAATTAAGCTTAAATGATAATTAAACTTGACGATTTTAACTAACTTCTATAATATTGAAAATTCGTTATTTTCTTATTCCAGCTTTCTTTTAGGTCTATTCTTTATTAAAAAAAAAACACCTTTCTTTCTGAACTTTAGACTTGAATTACGTAAGCATTATTTAATATTACGATTTGGGAATTGCATGGCTGACACACCCGTGTTTAGCGTAATGTGTTTCCTTTAGAAAACCCCAAACACATAATATTCCTAGTTCCTGGTAATCCCTTAAAAGTCATTAATATCTCAAAAAGGAAGAATTTTTAGAAAAAATTTTAAGAGACAAAAAATGTTTATTTCAAAGTGCTTAACCTAAAAAATTACTTCCAAATCGATTTCGTAAATTTTATTTTTACTCCTTCATCTTAGAAAATAAAAAAAAATAAAATTTACGAAATTGATTTGGGAGCACTTTGTTTAGGTCAAGCACTTTGAAATAAACATTTTTTGTCTCTTGAAATTTTTTCTAAAAATTCTTCCTTTTCGAGATATTAGCAACTTTATGTCAATTTATTTCAACACGTTTAGGGCCGCCATTTTGGTTAGAGTGGACCTTTCGAAGTCCGGTTTGCGGCAATGTGTTCTACTAAGACCTTTGATTTGATACCAAACTCGACCTATGCTGCTATTTTGTCTGACTCCTCGTGGGCCGTTTTCCCCTTAAGGGAGAAAAAAGTGATAATACCTTAAAAGAGTAGACATTTATGGCTATTATTGATATACCAAGTCTCATTACTTTATCTATAATGGTAAAAAATATATTACACCGTTCCGGGACTGTTCAATCACACTGTATATACATTTTAATGACACCTCAAAACGTGTTCTGGAGACCATGATCGGTGCTCATTTAATACTCCTTTAAAAACCATTAGAAAGGAAATGTTTCAAATTTTATTTTTGTATTTACAAATGTTTTGTAAAACGTATATTTAATCATCGTTTTAAAATTGTAGTTTTCTAAATCAATTGATGCCGCGCGAGAAAGCAATAAATAGGAAATTACACAAATACGTTACTTCTCTAAGGCTCAATATCGCTCGATAGAAATATTTGGACAATAATATAAACATTGCTTTGGATTCGTTAAGATTTGAACTTTCTAAAACTGCCTTCCAATCACACGTCACTCTTATAGTTTCGAAAATATAAAGGTTTCTGGAAACCCTTGTAATTGGACAGTTTTCAACCAATGAAACAGCACATTTTGGATTCGATATATCTCTTACAATTCGATTTATTTGTGTAGATATGTTTATATAGATTTGCAGACCACATTTACAGTTACGATGTTATTCGTACAGCCGTCGGAAAGACAGACTTTTGTTGAATTCAATACGCAGAGTTCCCACGGTTTCGCTTTGCGTTATCCAACGGTCTAGGCCTGGCAGGGTATATATAGGATTGATCCGCGAGAACTTTTAACCGTTTATTCTAATTTATTCAAATTTTGTGGAACAAGTAAAACAATGTGAAATAAGTTTATAAAATTATAATGTTTAAGTATACATTTCAATTCTATGATTTATTCCCCATTCTTTGTTATAATAATATTTAATTTTTGGGCAAAACATATATTCTTAAATTACTGTTCAAACTAGGTCTAATTTTGTAGCAGTCTTTTGTAGTAGGATCATAAAAAGGTGTTTTAAAAAAAGAAATTTGAAATTGATATATATTTTTATACAATTTAGAACTAAATTACAAAACTTTTGTGCATTTTGGAAAAAAGTACAAAAAATGTTTACTACTTTATGTAGGCCTAAAGTTGAACTTTTTTCTTTCCTAACAGAACATTTTTTGTTTCTTGAGCTAATAACTTTGTAAATCAATTTTTACTGGCATATATGAATTCTTTGAATCTTTTTCTACGAAAAAGCTATGGAACACTTTGGATTGGATTATTACTATATTTAGCAAATTTTTGAAAAAGTGCTTGCAAATGCCGAAAAATCCATTTTCATTAACATTGCCGGTTGTAGGGTTAACACGATCATGTCACACCGGTGTGCGCTCTGTCATCTACAGCGAAGTGTTCAAACTAGAGCACCGGAATGGCATATTCCGTATGAGCGAAAATAATACGATAAGTACTCTAGAGTGGTCACAACCATTACAGCGTTAACTAACCTCAAACAAGAAAGTAATAATAAGCAAAGTGGTCTGGCAACAATCAATAATGTAATCAGCTGCTCTAATAACCAACAACAGCTGCTTTAACTTCTGTACTTTTTATTTTTACTCATGCCATATAAACTCCGGTAGTAGAAGTAAACCTAACCTAAGAATGTATTTTACATGTTCGTCCTTTATTTGACTACCTTCTGCAATTTTGAACACCATCCTTTATTTATTCTAACACACAAAGCCTTTTCATAGGCCTAAACTACAAAATGCATCAATATTTTTCAAATTTTTTTAATAGATTCATTTGCTAGGATGCTTACAACAATAATTACTAGGCACATATATATGTCTTACTGATTTCTAAACTTACATTGCAACATACAACTTCGACGAAAACAACTAAACATTAGACCTGAGGATGACCACAATGTTACCGCATTGACCTAGGACTTTATCTTCTTCCACAAAATTACTTCTGATAAGAACCACAATTAGGTTATTGAAAGGTCATAAAATCAGTTACCGTAGGTCTATAGATAGTTTAGACCCATTTATGAATTCGTTTTTGCGTGAATGATAGGATTTGTTTAAGGGTCGGCTCTAGTAAAACAGAAAGCAACCTGCGACTCCAGCGTAGCGGCGGTAGGTTACGCGGACATTGCTCATCCTAAATCCATTAAAAACCCGAAATTGTTCAAATAGCGTTTTCAAAAAAATACCAAACTCTTGGGGACAAAATTCTTTATCCGAATGGCTTGATAATTTTTCGCTATAATTAATAGTTACATCGTAAAAAAATATTTAAAGTCACCCTATAGCGGCGGTAGGTTACACGGACATTGCTCAGCCTAAATCCATTTAAAACCCGCAATTGTTCAAATAGCGTTTTCAAAAAAATACCAAACTCTTGGGGACGAAATTCTTCATGCAAATGGCTTGGTACTTTTTCGCTATAACTAATAGTGACAACATAAAAAATTATTAAAAATTAATTTTTTAAATTGTTTATAAATATTAAACAAAACGTTTTTCTTAATTTTGGAAAAGCCATTTGCATGCGTATTGGCCATAGCTTTAAAATGACATATCGTTCATAATTATCCGATCAAAAATAAAGGAAAAATATGGATTTTAATTTAACATTGGTCTTATGGAGTGTCAACCAACATGGCCGACAACTAGAGCCGACCCTTAATGTAGATAGAGGGATGTCAACTATACCATGCTTGGTTATTAATTATTATGACTATAACTATTTTTATAGGTTTGTATTATAAATGTATAAAATTATTAATTTTATTCGCACTTCCTCTAATTTTGTTTAAATATGGTAATTGTTCCATTAAACTGAAGGTAAACTTTAGTAAACAATTGCCTAGTTTTCGTTTCCATTTTAATAGTAAGAATTTAATTATAATATATGATTCCTCAAAAGTAATCACTCAACTACTGAAAAATTGTACTCATCAAAACGATTCAATTGTATGTAAGAATTAATTTCTAAATCTTTTCTGTCCAAATTAAATAATTGTTTTCTAATACGTATCATAATATAATCTTTCATAACTGCAAATTATGTGCAATTCTATCTAGGCTCCAAGTAGGGGCTGAATCAACAATAAAATATATAAGATGCTAGTAAATGCATTCCTATTTATTCATAAGAAGCAAAGCACATACTTAAGCAAATAGAACGACTTGAAATTTTGCACGGATCCAATGATTTGTTTCAAAATGGTGGCCATTAAAAAAATGTAAAAGAAAATAACTCAAAAAGTTTTCAGAGCCCATTAGTATGCATTTGTTTGATGCATTTGAATGATATAGCCTACTCTCTCAGCATTTTGCTGTATAAAGATGTTTTTTTAGGCTACTATTACCGTTTGTCCGATAATTAGTTGTACCATTCCAATCAATAAGTAATTCAAAGGGCTACAAAAATGTAATCTCGAGGTTTTTATAAAAATTTAAGGTTTATGAGTTATTCTCATTTAAAATGTTGAAATGGCCGCCATTTTGAAACGAATAGTTGGAACAAGTTGATTATTTTGTTTCAAACTAGGTTTTCACATTGATGAGTTCCGTACATAAGCCGTTCTGGAGATATAAATTAATTATTAAGTAAACAAATAAAATGGACAGCTAGTAAAAAGAAGCGTTTCTGACTTTATTTGTATCCCCGGAATTATCTCGGCGTTTTACAGAATCACCCTGTATTTGCTAGAAGAATAAGCATTTGCTTATAGTTTTTATTAATTAGATGGTAAGTAAATCTTTGACCGACAGACAAAGATAGTGTTACGGGAGAGTTGCAGTTAGATCGTTCTATCGCCCGTTGTCGCCGCTTAAACGAACATTGGTTTTTGACAGAATTCTACAGGTGTACTCAACACCCATTTCGTCCTCAGCCTACATACAGCAATGACTACATATCAATTGATATGTAGTCATTGCATACAGTGACTCCCTCAAACCAAATTATGTTGGCTAACGTCCAATCACTTGACTGCATTTATATTGTGAAAGATGCGTGTATACCCCCATAGATTGCATAACATGACATCAGCCAAGGTGTGGTAGCATCAAGGTTAGCAGATCTTACATCGCAATAACCAGGTTAAATCGAAACTACATATTAAAAGCAATACCTCGTTAGTTAGTGATTTACATACAAAACGGGTTTCTTTTAATTAACTATTCATTGATAAGACATTTAATTCAAGGAATGTTTATGTTCTCCAATACGAATGAACATAAGCTCTCAGGATTCGATTATGTGGTGATATAGGCTA
>JAGFPH010000436.1:134241-152129 GCA_018207615.1 Philaenus spumarius | reverse complement strand
TCTGGAATGTCATGTACAAAAGGAGTGGTAACGTTCTGGAATGTCATTTGTAGTGTTTTGTTCACTTTCATTCATTTTTAAGACATTTTACTCAAAATAGTTACACCACGAAATCATTGAAATGTCTGAGCCGAATAGGGTAAGGGATAGGTCGGACTAACACCCTTTATTGAGAGGGGAAAGGTGTTTAATGTACTGTATACGGGTACAAAACTGTCTTATAGGCAATCGTGTTTGTGCACCATTTCCTGAATAAAATGGTTAAAAGCATCTGTACAGTAGTAGCACACCACAGGTATTTCTGCACTATTTCGCAGTACAGGTGATGAAGAAGAAGCCTTTTTTCACTCATGTATTTCGTCTTTAAAAAAAAAAAGAAGCTATTTTGCAGTAAAAAACTCTTGAGTTATATTTGCTGTTCAAATTCCGAGTGGTCACCATTTATTCCATATTTGCTTAGTTAGATTGTTGGTTTATTATTTGGACATGTGTATTTGGCAAATAATTAATTGTATAGCACCCCAATTATATAAAAATCTTCAGAGACAGATATTTAAGATACATCTCACACTGAGAAAAGAAAGTGCTATTGTCTAAAGACCAGTGGTACCAAGCGGCGACAAACATCCAATGCGGCACCACATTCCTCAGCAACTTCCGACAGTATCAAAAGCAATGCTACGTATGCTACAATACGACAAAAGAACAAAAGTTAAAGGGACACAACCTATCAGTGCCCTGTATTGTGCATTGTGTATATACCCTTGTTTTGAAGATTTTCATATAAAGAAAAATATTCAATTTGTGAATTAATGTAAATTTTTAGATAAAATATGACCATTTTATTTTGTATCATAATAAACGACATATGAGGTTCCATGAACTGAGAGAAATTGTTTAGGTATTTTCAGATTTTAGAAGTCATTCACCTGCAAAAGGGAGCTCAAAGGGTTTACTCCTGAAAGGGTTATCCCTTCCCGTGCTACCGAAATTTCGGACCGCTCACACTGTAATGCTACATACTCCCAAAAAATTAAGTTGGTTCTCAATAAGTCAACGCTAATTTTTTTTCGATTTTCTTATACCAAAAAATGAGACATGGGAGGAAAAAATAGTTTGTTTAATCAAAGTTGGTTTATTTCGCACGGAGTCTGCAAGTGAACTGACTTGCGAGTTCGTCTACAGCGTTAGCGTTACTCGAAACAGAGCACTAGTGGTGTAGCCCGCCAACTTAGATGCTCCTCCCACAACAGTCGGAAGGCGGAGTCGACCGCCATTATGTTTTTTAACCAAAGGATATGTTACCCAATAACTGCTGCACTCAAACGGCAAAATTGAAATCTACTTAGACCTGACAATATACTCAATGTTTAAAAGCGAATATATTTGTCCACAGCATTTTGAGCAAAGTCAAACTTAGCGGTTATATTCGTCTACAGCACGGGAAGGGTTAAATTAAAAGCTTATGAGAAAAAAATGTTGTATAGTTTTGGTATTTTGTTAAAACTATAACCTTGTACTTAGAAAAAAATCAAATAATTTAGTTTTAATTTCTTATGTAACATGATAGTATATTAATTTAATACAAAATTAATAATATGAAAATCTATCTGGGAGTTTAACTTAGAAACTGGATATAAGGTATATTAAGCAGATAGTAGACAGGTTTTAAAATACACAAAAAAAAAAAAAATTAAGGAAATAATAAAAACAATCTTTATTTTTTGTTTCAAAGAAAACTTTATCTTGTTGAACAACCATACTTACATTTGAAACTCTTGATTGTAAATATTACGAGAGTTTTTACTATCTTAGTAGTTTCCAAAATGTTTCAGTCTGTAAAAGAAAAACAGTATGTGATTTAATAGAATTATAAGAACTAATAGTAAGTAAAATCTGGCTTTAGTAAGTAACAATAAATACATTACATACAACTGTTCAGTGAAAATGGAAGTTGGCAACCAAATAATGTTGTTGGAGTTACTATTCCAGAACGGTTCTAAAAGTAGGTCTAACAATATAAATATAATGCATTCAAGAAGACGTCAGCATGGCCATGAGGGCCACATTGATCAAAATATATTTTAAATGTTGTTTTTTCCAAATAATAGAATATAAAATCGTGGTATAATGTTTTCATGTATCAAGTTTTTTTTTATTAGTCATAAAGGATTCTATATAGCCTCCTCACCACTGCGACCCAAGAGGATCTATTGTGATAGGATTTTTCCTTTAGTAATTATCCCAGATCCTTCCCAAGGTACTTATTAAACCAAGGAGGCTTCGGGCTCAGCACTTCCAAGCACCATGAGTCTCTTGCACACGAGAGGCTCGTTCATACAGCCGGTTAATTACCAAGGAAGCAGAATCAAAAGGAGCCCTCTGAAACCAGTCCCTTTTTTCGAGGTAGTACCTTAGCCAGGCAGTGACCAGTGAGAATACCTACAATCCAGCTAAAATTATTTCTGCCCTCAATAGAAGATTTTGACCATTCGACAATAGAGAGGCAGATGAACATTTTTGCCTCTTTAAGCCCAGGAGCATCGTTTCAGTGTGACGACCAACTTCTCTCCGATCAAATTTCAACAACATTTCTTAGGTGGCCATTGGACCTCTCACAGAAAGGATCTGGGCCAATGAAGGGCTTTTTTGGCAATAACTCAGCAAAGTGATCAGCCTCCTCATTACTCTTTGATGACCACAACCAGGCACCCATTTAAGAGTAATTTCGTTAACTCTAGTCATTTCATTCACTACTTTGAAGCAGTCCCAAACTAGTCTTAATTCATAGGTGAATGATTCCAGTGCCTTTATAGGCCAGTCGGTAAAGGTCAATTTAGACCAAAAGTACCAGTAATTTGCAATACGGCTGAATTTTTTTTTTATAAGTACATTAAAGTATGTAGATTAACATAAAAAAAAGTTTACCAGTCTATCGATTTCCCAAAGTCGAAAAAAAAAATCGATTGTCATTTTTTTTTCGATTATCCTTAATATTTCGAGCTGGGATGAAGATAGAGGAAAATAAAAAAATACCACCGTGTAGGGGAGGTATTTTTCAACAAAAAAGGTCATATGTATTTATTTCGTCCGAGCAATGGTTTGTCTGGAAAAAATTCGATAATGCAGGTATGTATTTTGCAGCCGGGGAAATCACTAAAAGGGGACATCTTATTCATATATGAAGCGTTGGCTCATTCTAAATCAGCCGAATTTTAATATATCGAATTGAAACTTGACATAGGAGTTAAAATATATATTTTAAACATTTATGCTGAGTCTCAGCTTGTTATCTTGAAAATTACCCGATCTAGAGCCACTTGACTTATTAATGGGTTTCTCGATTTTAGGAGTACCGGACCCACCAATTCATTTTAAACAGCTCCAGTTTAGAAAATTTTCAAAATATCAACCTGAAAGTTTTTTTACAAGTTAAATATATATATTCAAACAAGTTCAAGGAGTATAAACCTTTTTCATTATATACTTTTAAAAGCACAAGTAAATTAAAAAAGTCTAATTTTAGACCTTTTTAGATTTTTCATCAAAACGCTTGAGTTGATCAGCTGCAGATTAGTCATTTTTTAAAATATAGTTTTTGAAATAAGTATAGCAAAAAACAATTGTATTTTTAACTTCTGTACCAATTTTTAAATCGATATGTTCAAAAATGTCGAAAATGGAGTCGTTGAATCCAAAAGTGTTATAGTTAAAACGAGATAGGTAAAACGGAAGACTATTTTCAAGCGCCTCGTTTTTAAAAATAACAAGAAAAAAATTGTTCATACTTACTAAGAATATTTATACTGGTATAGTCAACTTGTAAAACAAATTTGATGTTGATATTCCAAAAAGTTTCTAAACTGGAGCTGTTTAAAATGAATTGGTGGGTCCGGTACTCCTAAAATCGATAATCGAAATCGACTCCTAGATCGGGTAATTTTCAAGATAACAAGCTGAGACTCAGCATAAATGTTTAAAATATATATTTTAACTCCTATGTCAAGTTTCAATTCGATATATTAAAATTCGGCCGATTTAGAATGAGCCAACGCTTCATATATGAATAAGATGTCCCCTTTTAGTGATTTCCCCGGCTGCAAAATACATACCTGCATTATCGAATTTTTTCCAAACAAACCATTGCTCGGACGAAATAAATACATATGACCTTTTTTGTTGAAAAATACCTCCCCTACACGGTGGTATTTTTTATTTTCCTCTATCTTCATTCCAGCTCGAAATATTAAGGATAATCAAAAAAAAAATGATAATCGATTTTTTTTTCGACTTTGGGAAATCGATAGACTGGTAAACTTTTTTTTATGTTAATCTACATACTTTAATGTACTTATAAAAAAAAATTCAGCCGTACTGCAAATTACTGGTAGTTGTAACCTATACCGACTGGGCTATTAAGGTAGAAAGGATATCAATCCTAAATTCCTCCTTCCAGGATTTCACGGGCGCAGAGTTCAAAGCAAACAACCTCTGACTGAAAATTCAATGGAAAGGAGCCTAAAGCCTCAGGTAAGCTACACCTAGGACCAAACCATGATCCATCTCCGCTTTTCATTTGTAGCCCATCTGTATACCATTCTTAAGTCCTTCTACCTGAACCAGGTCCAACACCTCCTACCTCCTGGAGATCATCGATCTCGACCATGAAAGAGTGATAAAAGATTAGTGTCTTTCTCATAACATCAGATATAAGGTCTAACATTAGCCCCTGAATCTCTTGCAGAATAGCCAGGTGACCTACCAGATCCCCGAGTTTGTAGTTATAAGACCCCCAAGTCTTGCCCTAAATAAATATTTCCTCACAGAAAGTATTCTATTAAAAATTGAGTAACCCTGCTAGTTTCAACAAGCTCTAGTAAGATCTTAATTGGCCTTTAAAAGATTAAAGACCTATCTTAAAAATACCACAGGACCATATATACTTATCAAGTCATTGGTTTAGCTATTTCAAACCACAAATAAAATATATTTCACAGATGTATAAATGGAATAAAAAAGTATAACACATTTTAGTCAAAAACAAACAAGCTGCTTGACATATTAAAGTGGTTATTTGGCAATTTCCGGTGTACACTCTAAACTACATCACTGTTTTGGATAATATTTCCTATCAATATGATCACGACAAGACGAGAAAAGAGTTGCTTGAAATTATTTCCAAACACTTAGCAATTCAGATTACTTACTTACTTGAACTTTTAATCACCTTAAAAAATCAAAATTAAAAATGTATTCCAAATACCTGAAAAGTATTGAAGAATTGGAACTGTTTCCGTAAGCAAGGTAACCACTGCTCGGAGAGAATGACTGGCTTTGAACTTGGCCGAGTTGGTTCATCTTCTGACCAGGGAAGTTTTTGAATACAGTCATTGATGGGAAATGAACCTGCAACAAATTCATGTATTTAATACACTAAACTATTTGTGGGGGGTACGAAGACCTCATATTCCTGAAGTGAGAATGTTTTCTATTTGTCAATGACTTAGTCATGAAAATAGAAAGTGAATTTGATTCTTGCAAGATTTTAAACTTCCCATGTAAAACCTTTAGCTTGTAATTTAGTTGGGTTTTATTGGTACATTTTACACTTGTTGGACTTTTAATTATAAATTATTTGTTATCTTTAGATTTTGAATAAAAACTTTGTCTTATTTGGAGGATTCCACCAATCTCAGCTAGAGACAATTATTGCTTGGTAAGAGGTAAGTCCAACGTACGGTTAGGTAAAACACTAGACAAGTTTTCATATATTACTCTATGTAATATTTATTTATTAGAACAATCTGTCACACAACTTATTTGTTGTTAATTAAGTCATACATTGAAATACACACAGATGTGTCAAGCTAAATGGTACTGAAATTGTAATATTTTTTAATGTTTTATTTTTAGAGAAATATTCAAAGTAATAGGAATCTGAAAATTTAAGTTTTTCACACACACATGTTCTATATACCTACATTAAGTTTTAGGCAACTCTTATAGCGTTTATGAAGATTTTCGAAAAGGTTTTGTTTCATGTTTCTAATGTCTAGCTTATCTCTTCACGAAGCTCCGCAATGGTAGTCGGTGGTTCATTTCGAAAGGTGCTTTCCTTCATCATTCCCCACACTTAACTGCCAGGTGATAAATGGTCGGGGATCGGGATGGGTATAGAAAGTTTGTTGCTCGGGAAATCAGGCAGTTGCTTTGAAGTAAAGCGGTTTCAGTGGTATAACTGGTAGAGCCATCTTGTCGGAATCACTGGGAACCAAAACCCAAATTGTAAGTATGACAAAACCTCTTCACATTTCTAGCAAATGTTGCAGTCTTTGTAATTTACTTGATTTACAATAGCAACAATCCCTGAAACAACTCAAAATGAAATTGTCCCATAGTTATTCTAAATAAATTCAAAACTTTTACGAACCTAAAGAAAGACCTTGCGACTCCTAGCGGTAATTATAATAAACAGCAATCAAAACAAAAACCATCAGAAAGATGCCGATATTACAATGGAACAGAACCCAAATAAACTTACTTCCACACATCCTAGATATACATAACCCACATCAAAATTAATCTAAATTCCTCCAGCTATTCAGATAAAATATAGTCAGAACTCCACCAAGAACATCGACAAAATAAATATCCCAAGTTGGAAAAAGAATTAAAAATCGGTCTAGTCTAAAACAATTATTTAGTGGTAAACTTTTCATAATTACAAGAAAACGAAAGCGAGACAGAAAAAATTGATGTGGCCGATAGATAGAACAAACACAAAATTCTACATCTAATATATCATCTACAAAAAAACCCAGAAAGTACAGATAATTAAGTCTAATGAAATAAATAACCTTATCTAATCTTATTAAATGAGCAATTCTTGTATATAAATTTAATTTGGGGATCTCGCTAATGCCTCTAACGATTTGGATGAAAATTTGCACATAGGGTTTTTTTGACGTCAGAAATCGAATGCGCTAGGTCTTATGTCGGTAAAAATGCGCTAAGTAGCTCTTTTCGTCTATAATACTCTAAACTTCTTTTATATACCACCTTTAGCACCTTTTTTTGTGCTTGAAGTCACAAAAATTAGGCAAATAGATACATTATAGATACAATCCAGAAATTTTACAAACAGATGTTAATCTGTTAATTTTAGCTCCAGATGTTTATATACTATTTAACCCTTAAATACTAATAAGGCGCCTCTCAGGCGTACATGCAGACTTGAATGACTGAAAAATATCGTGACCTTGACGTCTCACCTCCATACTTCGTAAATTCCTCAAGCAAGTGATTCCCCTCACACCAGTCAATCTCCAACCTTGGTGCTGTAAATGGTGAGTAATGAACATTTTTCCAAAAGCTACTACGTCGGTGAGGCGCCTTGTTAGTATTAAATGTAAATTATTCTACGTCTCATAGGCTTCTGCACAAAACGTAAAGGAACCACAAGAGGGTACATTGAAGAAAAGAAAGTATTGTAGCTACTGTAATTACAAGAAGAAAAGGATGTCAACAATTAAATGTTAACAATTAAGAAGGCCCAGTTTGTGGCGAGCATAGCGGCCTAGTGTGTGCGCAATGCAAATGTAAATACTAAATTGATAAGTAATTTTGCGTATTTTGTAGAATTATTTTGTTCAGAAAAGTTGAAGCAGTCGTTCCTGAGAAGATATTTTTAAGTTTTAAGATGTTTGTCTAGTTTAGAAAAGACAGGTCTAGTCATGTCTAGTCTAGGACTATTTTTGTAGTTTTTTCTATGAACTACTGAGAAATTTAAACAGTTATTTTTTCAATACGTTGTAATAATTTAATCCATCCAAATACCTTTTAGTATAATGATTTGAGTTAACTGAGTTGAAATAATTGGTAATTGTATCGTAAAACATATTCTAGATGGTTTTTTTCTATATGTACACCTCTGAGGCGCGTTGTTAGTATTTACGGGGTTAGTTCCCTTGTTAGTATTAAAGGATTAACAAACATAAATCATTAACAATGAATCACGTGGTATATAAATCAGGTGGTACACAAATCTCAAGGCCAAACATTTGAATTTGTCGGAGTGGACTTAAGATCGTCAGTTTTCATGCAGGGAGTGTTATATGTAGCATTTTCCAGAGTTAAACAACCAACTACGTTAAAAGTACATCTTCCAAATGAAAATCCTCGACATACCCGCAATATAGTATGGAAGGAAGTGTTTGGTTAAGATCCGATTTAGTCATGATAAAACTGAGTTGTATTCAAATATATACATAGTAACAGATGAACTGTAAAAAATTACTATAATATAGAAGATATTAAATTCTAATAAAATGTTAAACTAATTGCACTCATGTTTTTTTATTTAAATAAACAGTTCATATGAACGTAAGATCGAAAAATATTCATATTTATTCAGAATGTGATTCGTATTTACATACATTTTCCTAAAAAAAAATATTTTACAAAAAAAATACTGAGCGATGCTCGGTTGCCCAGGTACTAAACATTAAATGGTGATAATAATCACAGCAGACAAATAGATCTGATATTTCATTTTAATTTCATCTTTCATTATTTCATAAATTATTGTAAAAAATAAAACTATTCTTTGCTTATTTTATAAACTTGTGTTTGTGGCCTATAAACTCTTGCAAAAAGCAGGCACCAACCCCTCCTGAGGAAAATTTCAATAAATAATATACTAATTACTAATGTAATGGAACAAATAAAAATAATATTATTATTGTTAGATATCTTATATTGTAAACATTCTATTTCTTTGTGTTCAATTAATACAGTAGAGTCCCGCTAATCCGAACTAATTGGGACCAAACCCTGTTCGGATTAACCGAAATCATCGAAATAATGTAAAAAAGGACGATAACTCAATAAAAACCGCCTATTGTAAAGCGAACAAAGTATACTGGAGCGAGGATGTTGCCCCGTCCCTGTACGATTTTACTCTGTACAATGTAATTAAAATTAAAGATATTTTTTAGATAAAGCCATTCGATTTAGACCCTTTTGTTATGAAAATAAACTACATACAACAAAATTAAAACCTTTGAATAGTTTTAGAAGCAATCGAATAAACCATTCAGTTAGAAATACTGTACATGTTGTCGTAAGTATAAATAGAAAAGAGGGAGAAGACCAGAGCAAGACAGCCATGGCGGGGGGGGGAGGAGGCTCAAAGAGCCTGAAATCGTCACCCACGCATTGCTAGTTCTCTTCTCACTTACCTTCACCCCTCCTTTCTCCTTACTTTTTCTGTTTGTTTTCTAGTTATGTCTGGTTTCAGTGCTGTCATTTGATTAGTTTGCGTACGTGAGTTTAACTTTCAGTTTTACCAAAATTTTATTTTCCGTAGTTTTCAGTAATAAATTAGGTACATAGGAACAGTGTAATACAGTACATAGTGTAATTAGAGCATTGCAGTATTGCAGACAAAGGCTAGTTTTATAGCTGTATTTACAACAATAAAACTTAATAAACTGTAAAACATAGATTCTTTTTGTCCGTTTGTCATTTAAAATCACTTTCTTGAACATAAAAACCAAAACGTATTTAAAAAAAAGACCGAATTTTCGAATTAGTTGGAGTCTACTATAATTTGTTAGATTAGTGAAGGCCGTTTCAACTATTCAGCCATTATCAAGTTTCTTCTTAGGTTTCTTTTTGTCACATTACACAAACACATAGTAACACATAAAAACACTTCCCGAATATTTTAGATGATAAGTCTTATGTATAATATTTAACCTATCAATATTCGGAATGGTGATTAACAACTGTTAAAAGGCTAAACATTTTGTGGTTCAGCACCCATACTAATTTTAGCTACAAGCCGACACTGGTAAGAAAGTTTTGGTTTTTATCACACTATTTTTTGTCAATGTGTTGTATATAGTATTGTTTTAACTGTTTTTCAACATGCTCTATTTATTGATTATAAAACCTATTTATAAATTCTATAGATTGTTCTTTCATAACGTGTGTAATGACACAAATGTGAGTTAAAACTGGCTCCCTCTTTACTATAATTTCTTTATTACTTACCAGTTTAGCAGCATTTTCCTTTTCATGAGACGCCATGGCCAACAACTCTGACGTAGCATTGAAGTTTAGTAAAGTTATTGGTGTGACAAGGTTAAGGACAGTTTTGATTGGTTGAGGGAGTTTACTCTGTGTTGCAGTAGATGTTTGATAAATGTTTACAACTCCCGAACTGGAACCGCATGCTAGTAACTGATAATTTGGTGAAATCGCTATACTTGTTCCTTGAAAGCATCCGTCATCTGCAAAGCGATGAATACAGCAGCGATTGAATGTGTCCCAAATATAGACTTCTCCACTATCTACAAAACATAAAATATTTAATTAAAATATACAGTTCATAAGTGCTTACATATAAAGTGGTGGTAGTTAAGGTTACTAAAAAAAGTTCACAGTATGACTGGCGAATTAATTATTTCTTGCAACTAAGCCTATCAAAAAAAATCTTTCAATATAACCAGCTTGGCCTACAGGAGCAGGTAGATTTCAGTTACTAATTACCATTTACTTCGAAGTTTCTATAAGATGGGCACTAATCAAATTTATTCGCCTAAACTTGTTTGACAATCGGTTACAACACACTTGCTGATATCTTTGCAGACGACAACCTTTTTTTTAGGAAAGTAAGAATTGGTAGCAACTTATATAACAAATTTAGGAAAGTAAGAATTGGTAGCAACTTATATAACAAAATGGGAACGTACTGTGACTAGAGATTGTAAATACTTTATGCTTTTTTTAGATGGTCTCACCCCTACCACAATATGTCGAGGTAGCTTGTTGTAAACTTTACCCACTTGTTTTTGCCTTAATGTACTGATTATATTACATAAATATCTTCATTTTTAAGAAATACTTCTCACAGTAATATTTTGATTACCTTCTCAGGTGGTGAGTCTTTTTGCCTAATTATCAGGTTTTGTCTACCCGTATTAAAAATGGACGGACTTAAGGGCAGATCAGAGTACTTGTGCATGGTCCACCTAGCATTTACCATAATGAACTATATCAAATTATACTCTACCAATAAACAATAATGCTGTGAGTTTTCAGAAAACAGACATATGCAGTCTGGGCAACTTTTGGTAAAAAGCCTAAAGATATGTGCTATCCCCCTCTTCGGAAAACTTGACAGCCTTCATAACAGTCTTCTCAAAAAACTTCAAATAATAACAGAGAGGATTTTCAAAAAAGAATTATCGTTATTAATATTTTTACCTTTTTTGTTTCCTTCTTGTGACTTCGTTTGCGTTTAATCATCATTTAAAAACTTTAAAAACTATTTTTAGTCATCAGATTAATAAATTAACAGTTCACATCACAAAAACACAACAACATGCAACTCACGACACATAACACATATAAATTGTCCGATAGACGTCTACTACGGCAGGCGGTCTAACGACAACTCAAATGCTTTTAAAATTATTCGTTTATTTCATAAATGAATTATTGGGCATCAATCAGTAGAGTAATGTATATTTTTAAGCAATGCTAGAAGATTTAGTTTTTATACTGTTTTAATAAATACATATATTATTATGTAAATGTTGGCAATGCTTATACAATGTACATTGTAGACTGACTGCTGTAAATAAATAAAATACATGCCCTGTTTGCAGTGTAAATATTTAAGAGTTTATGTGAATTGAATCTAAGTTTAATGTGTTCATTTGTGCATAGTTTGAAGTTTTTTTGTTGCATATTATAGGAATGCAAATCATTTTAAAATCAGTTTGACAATGCCTGATAAATAGGCAAAATTATTGTCACAACCAGAAAAGGTAATCAAAATAGGTCTGTGAGCAGCATTTCTCAAAAATAAACGTATTTATATTTTGATTAATACTGATAAAAGTGCATATTAATTTTATTAAATCTGTTATTTACAAATAAGTGTGTCATAAATACTTTATTTGAATTCAAAAATTAACAAGGTATTTCGCTTTCTAATATTCTGGTAATGTTAAAATAAACCAACTTACCTCCATGTGAGAATAATCTTGAACTGTCGCTGCTAAAACTAATATCTGTAACTTCACCATTCATTTTTAGGCTGTCAATCCACTCTTTTGTTCGTGCATTGAGTAAATGGATATGTCCAAACTTTCCTGTAACTGCTATTAACCTTCCGTCTGGAGATAATTCAAATTTCTGCACAGATAGACAAGTACAAACAAGTGTTACTTTTCATAATGAACTAGGGGCTCTGCCCCTGGACGCTTCGCGTCCCAACCCCGCCTCGGCCTCAGATGGCTGCTTCGCTTCACTCGCAGTTGGAAAATTCGCTAAAGAATCTTGTTAATCTTTGGCTCGTTTGTACATAGGTTTGTAAAATTATGAAACCAGGCTTAAATATATTAACAGTAATTACAAGATTAATTATAAACTCAAATACATGCTTTAGAAATGTGAGAAGCTTTCATTACGATTTTAGTCCTAGTTCTACTAGGCCTAAATATAGTAAAATTTATTGCAGGTTTTTGCAGGTTATTGCATAACCTCAATACCATGTTTCAGAAATAAGCCAGGCCTACATTACAAAATTGACTATTAGAATTTATCCATCTTTGAAAAGTTTACCTTTTTTTTGACAAAATAAAATTTTAAATCAAGCAAAATTTATTCTAATTCCAACGTGCTAAAGCAGTATAAATTAGCTTGTTTATAAGCAGCTGTTTTGATCGCTTTATTTACTATTTCGTTGTTATTTTGTAACCAACATGGCAACCCATAAGACCCTGTGTTAAAATTTTTCAACTTTTAAATTAGACTTTCTCAAAAAATTGTGTTTTTACACGAAATACAACTATATGGGTGTACTTAGAAATCAAAACTACACCTTAATACAAAATTTCTTTGAATTCGTTAGAGCCGTTTTCGAGACCCACGACAGATACAAAGATAGATACAAGAATTGCTCATTTAAAGTAATAGGATTACAAGTAATTTTTTTCTATTATCAAAGTTTTATTAACAATATTTAACTAAATTTGATTATATTTTGTGAAAAAAATACTTCAGTATACCAAAGCAGAATGTGTTTTATCTTTCTGCAACAGTTAATGCTAAGACAAAAAACTTTCTGCTAGTGCGGGCATTTTAGTAATAAATTAATCATAGAGATTTTATAGGTGAATAAGTAAGCAATCCAAATTCACACATGATCAATTCTGTGTTTTTATTGAGCATAATAATTACTTTAATTTCTATAAAATTATAGATATGAATTTAACTTCTTTAATCCTAAATCTATAATTTTACTCTACATTTTCTTATGCTTTGAAACATGGCAAGAATTTATTCAAACCGTCTTGGATTCTCTTTACAACTTTAGATGTTACTGCTTGGGGCATTAATTTATTAATGGTCTCCGTGTTCGTCGATGAAGTAGGAACTTGGCCTAGACTCACTGATTAGGCCTACTTCGGTCATATGCTGACTCAAATAATGAGTTTTGAGTTTTTTTTACTGATTTTTTATGAGCAAACAACAGGCTCACCAGAGTCAGACATCAATAGCAATCCACACTGTGAACAAAAGCACCAGACTAGAAATTCTAACATGGCAAACGTAAGGGCCCTCAAGTGCAGAGTGGGTATAACCATATAAGAGAGTGAGGCAGAACGAGGATGTGCCGCCATTTCTTGAAAGTGTGCAAGCTTTTAAGAGTATATAGATACAGTTTGTCGAGAAATGGCGTAGATAATAAAAATTGTATACAATACCTTCCTGCAACCCTAATTTTTGTTCTGCGACAATGTCGCGCTGTCACTTGATGTTCTACTTCTACAACAAATTGGACACACAACCGCCAGGCTCAATAACAATTTTGTGAAAGTTCAAAAAAGTTTATCATTTATTATTTTTGATTTTTACATTTTATAAATTGTTTATTCATTTTGTATCTTATGTATTATACTATTTAAATATATGAATTCTATAGTTTACCCAATATCAAACAAGTAGAAACAATTTTTTTAAATAATACCGTTCATGTAGAAAAATCACTTCCTCAAAGATGTACGAAAGATGATGTCCTTCTTCAAATAAGCCCATCAAAATTCTTTCTTCAAAATTTTCCATCACTTTCACTATAGTTACAATTTAATACACTGTTTAAAATATGCTGTAACGAGCGAAAGCCCCAAAGTTGGAGCCCGCTGCGTAGTGGAGGACTCTGAAGAACTGATACTCTCACATTCTCGATGTTTTCTAAAGTCAGTGCCATACTGGGACGCCCAGAAGATTTACTATTCATAACTGATCTTGTTGTTTGGAATGTAGTCCAACAAAGTATTGATCTGCGATCAGTCCAACACGCACCACACTGAAATGTTAGCAGAACAGTCGTTGCATGGTAATAAATGATTCGTTGTTTCAAAGAACTGCTCCACAACAAAAATGTGGTATTCAACGTTCCACTGTGCCATTACTAGGCAGACTGGGTACTGTGACTGTCTCGCAGACGGACGGAGACGGTCACTAACCTTATTCCTTCACTACTACTATGCACTTCAAATCCGACCATCCAATTTGCTCCACCCAGTATATATATTGATTTTTAGGTTTTATATTGCATTAATTTAATGTCTTTTCTGTTATTGTTTTATTGCATTGTGTTACATTTATTATATAAGAATAATTGCTGCTGTTTATTGATTGTTTTTTATTAATTGTTAGTTTTGTGACTGTTAAATTTGTATATACCTTCATATACAATCTTATATGTATCTTTTATCGACAAGGTTAAATAAAAAGAAAAGAAATATGGTAGCCTGCAATGTTATCCAAACAATGATAGGCTTCATAAGGATACCAATACCAATTGTGTAATTACTTTCATTTAGATAAATTTTTAAAACAACCACCATTTGCTTTAGATAATAGGGACCAATAAATAATTAATTTATTATTAGCAATTTACTTCTGTTTTGATAATTGTAGGCCATACACAGTTAAGAACTATATAATGCAAAACATTGTAGTTTAATCCTATAAAAGCCAGACTGCACTACTTGCTGCTCTCTCGCAACCATTTCGAACATAGCAAGAATTTGCATATTCGATTATTTAATACACTTAAAATCATCTAATCGTAATAAAACCGTCACCGTTGGAAAGGAAATGAAGTAAACTTTAATTTTTGTATTTAAAACTTTTTTGTAAAACGTATATTTACATACGTAATCATCGTTTTAAAATTGTAGCTTGGTTTAAACCTGTTTCCGCGCACACAATACAATACAATTATTATACTCTTATTTCCCACTTCTTTAACCTCCAAGACCATCTTCAGAAATATTTTGATCAATATTATACTACCATGGGATTCCTCAAGATTTGAACTTTTTGAAACTACCTTCCAATCAGATGTCACTATTTTACACGATTTGTGATAAAGATTTCTGTAAACCCTTGCAATTGGGCAGTTTTCAGCCAACGAAACAGCACATTTGTCAATTAAGATTAAGAAGACAATCCTATATGTTTTCACAGATTTTTTTATACAATTCTGTACAGAAAAGTTCGATCTTTCTAATGGTTTGAAGTAAACTAGATATAACCATTAGTTAAACTGGTTGAAGTGTATATGTTATTCAAACAGCACTAGAAAATACATAATTAGAGCGGTCTGGTAAGATCGTCTAGCTCGTTTCATTCCCACAGTGTTCAATGGACATTTCTTGTATGTAACTTACCGCCTGAAAGTTTCATTAGATTGATGTCATTTTGTTATTCAAATAAAGATAACTCAAACACTTTTTTGAACTAAGAAAGAAAAATATACAATTCTTTTCTTTGATTTAATCTTTACACTTTGTTATAATAATATTTCATTTTTGGGCAAAGCATATATTAGTAAATTACGTTTCACAACTAGGCCTAGTTTTGTTAACAGTCTTGTATTTGGAACATAAAAACTGGTGTTTTCAAAATAAGAAATTGATAAATGTTTTTATACAGGTAAACTTTTACTTTTCGTAACTGAACATTTTTTGTTTCTTGAGCTAATAACTTTTACAATTTTACATCAATAAATTTTTTAATTGCATATATGAATTCTTTGAACTTTTCTCTACAAAAAAGGTATAGAACACTTTTGGATTGGGATAGAATTACTATTTTTGGCGAATTTTTTAAAATATACTTGCAAAACACTTAAAACCGGCTCGCCAATTTTAGCTATAACCAGGGCTTGTGTAGGGTTAATACATAGGCTCTACTATAAACAAAAGCCTTCAATTGGACATTAAATATGACACACTTGGATGACTAACAGTGGCAATAAAATAAAAATAATACATAAATTGGTTACATAACCAAACAAAAATTACCTTCATATTTGTTTGTTCTGAAGCATGGTGGGTTGGAATCCGTACAGTTCGTCCTTCTATCATATCATACATATAAAAGTGGCTATGCCTATTTGAGCCAACTAAAAATGAATTTCCATCTTGTGAAAACCTAGCGCAGCGTATAGGAAATTTCTCAAACTTTACTGTCTGTAGTGTTGGATTACTTGTGCCATCAACCTAAACACAAAAATATTTATTGTAAGAATTAAAATACAAACTTATAATAAAGTAACTAGGGCCTTTTATAAACAAGGTCATCTTCCATTTGTTTCCATTTTATAGGTGCAAGCATAAACAAATTCACTGAACAATAAAATTTATTAGCTAAAGATATTTTGTGAGTTGTCCCCAAAAAAAATCTACTAACATTTTAGATTGTTTACTACATATGACGAATGTTCATACTGAGGATTTCTTAGTTGTGAATTGAGGATAGGAGTGTTAACGATAAATGATAAACGAATCTCTGCAAAGGTGCTAAGAGGAACGAATACTGTTTAAGATCTGAATGTAGTGATTCTTCGTCCATAGTGAGGATATTATGTATTTCAGGGCACTTTAATAAAGTGCATCACCAGGGACAAACATCAATGTGAGCCTTGGTACGCACTGCACAAATCGTAGCAATTACTACCAGTGTCCACTTAGGAATGATAAAAGGCTACAGAAATAGACAAATCTTAATTCTCTCCGGCAGTCAAGCACTACTTAAAGCGCTGAGCTCAGTTCAAATAACATCCAAACTAAACTGGTGAAGGAATGTTTCTCATCACTATCCAAACTCTCCATAAAAAAACATGGTGGAATTGAAATGGGTGCCAGGACACCCTGGTATTCAATGGAATGAGATAGTAGATACTCTCGCAAAGAAAGGAGCATGTGTATACTGCTCATCATGGGGCCGAAACCCAAGTACTGCATTAGCCACAGCATGGCAACGACTGGGCCAGGGAAAAGCAACACAAAATATGGTGTAAAATTTCTGGGCACGCACAAAGCAAACAACTGATCAGGGAACCAAGCAATAAGCTAAGTCCTCGATCAAGATAGACCGACAAGAGCTCAGAAGAGTTGTAGCACTCATAACCGGACATAGTCAGTCCAGGAAACATCTAGCAACAGTGGGAGTCTTGGATGGCGACCAAAGCTGTCGGCTTTGTGAATAGGCCCAAGAGTCTGCAAGGCACGTCATATTTGATTGTGAGATGCTGGAGCCAGACGGAGAGAGCTCTTTGGAATCCAGCGAAAAGGACAAGAAGATGACTCGTACTTGGTAAAAAAAAATCCTGGACATCACAAGGGGGCTTCTAACCAGCTAAGAGTGGCATCATAGGTTGGCGTGCAAGGAATCTTCCTTCAAGGTGGAGTGTACCCCAAATCATCTAATCTAATGGTAAAAAGTGTCATCTGCAATGATTCAAATGGGCCTATTTCAAAGCCTTAACCTACAAAATCAGTAAAGAGAATTATAGGGCT
>JAGFPH010000436.1:94794-134231 GCA_018207615.1 Philaenus spumarius | reverse complement strand
AGACTAGAACTTAACAGCTAAAAAAATATTTAACTAAATAATACAAACTGACTTAGAAAATTAATGGTATTATAGGATGAGTTTCTCATAATTTTTAGGTCAAAGTTTTAACTTTTAACACAATATAAACCTAAGCCTTTAAGTACTTTATTTTAAAATCTTCATCATATGACCTTGTTAGTTTTTCTTTTTTGCATTTCGGAACTTCTATTTATTTATTTATTTCATCACTTTTTTTGTTATCTGTTACAATGGAACAGGTGAAATGTCATGATTACAAATTTTATACAATCAAAACGTACCAACAATAAAATGTACATATACACAAAATCACAGATGAATTTACATATAAATTTGATAAAAACTACAGTTAATTAATATATTTAAAAAAAATAAACCCTTCCTGACACATGCAGATTAGCTCAGGTACCTCTGGAATGATATTCTTCGACAGAGTAGAACATATTTTCTAGGAGGTAGCACCTGAGTGAACTCTTGAAACACTGAATAGAACCTGTTTTTCATATTTTCTGGAAGAGTACTGAACAACTTTATACCAGAGTAGTAAATTCCACATTCAAAAAATTGAAATCTGTGATGATTGAGCTTCTTTTCAATCATCAGAAAAAAATCATTCACTAAATGTGACGGATGTAAATTGTGATCTTAATTTTTTACATTTAAGGAATAATATATTTAAAAAATAAATAAAACTTATTCTAATCTAGGTTTTGAAGTCTTAGGTAACAACTGTATATGGGTCACAGAGCTCATATTCATTAGTTTTTAATGAGACATTATGTTATTTAAATACCTTAGAAAAACTAAGATATTAAGGAATTTTAATAACGACATTAAATTAAAAAGACAGACAACTTATAATATGAAATGTGTCCCAAATAGAATCTACAAAAGAAAATATTTATTGCATAATGTAAAACATAATTATTTGTTCCAAATTGTAATAATCACTTATCCAGGAATTTTGAAATATTTCTTTATATATCGATATTATTTCACCAAAAATTTCACTTCTGTACTACAAACATTGTTTAATAGCTATTTGTGCAACATGTGCGCAAAGTGCCACTTTGCTGCACGAGAGAAACGTTTGACGCCCGAGGCTTGCTTCGGGAGACAATTTTCTCGAATGCACCAAAGACACTTTGCGCTTGTATTGCACATAAGATTTTTCCTACGCTTGCTGAAGCCGAGGCGGAAAATTAACCAACTTCATTAAAGGAAAAATATTTCATCATCTTGAAGCCCCCGGCTATGATCGCCATTATAACATCAGCGTGTCACTCGCACGATAGTATACGGGACCTTTTTTTTATATTTGTTACAATCCAGCGCTCAGAGAGCTTATATTATAAATATTTTATGTACAAAATGATTTTGTTTTAGGCTTTTAAAATTTATTAGTTAGCGGCAATCTCTCTACGCAGTTAATGTTACGTAGTTTCAACGTGTAATTTACGTGTTCATATACAGTACATGTGCATTTATTTATAGTTTATTCCCTGTCTAAACCATTTTAAAGGAAGACCTCGATAATCCGGCATATCCGATAATCCGGCATCACCGGATCCCCGAGCGTGCCGGATTATCGAGGTCTTACTGTATTTCTCACGCCCTTTATAATAAGTGTTTGTGCCGTGTTATAAATGTATGTTGTTAGTGTATCTGGCCAGATGGCAGACTATAATTTGGAGTGGAATCTACACGACTGCAATCCCTTCCACAACGCTTCATTGACGTACCAAAGTACATGAACAATTTCACTAAATTATAGAGGATAATCACCTATTATAAACTGTTCGAGTTCTAATTATTATTCTTGCAAATAAGTATTTATGAGTATTCTGTACCCGGTGAATTCGCTACTACAAATTCTATTATTTTTACATAGTCACACTCGCTCGCATAAAATTAATGATAAATTAATTATAATCAATTAAGTTTCATACTAAAATAACTACATATTCTACTGCAACAGCCTCTCCTCTTCTAGGAAGTTGTTTTCTACAAAATTGTGCATTAATGTAGGGAGCAGGGGTTTACTAGTGCCAAAACGTTGTTCCAGTACTGTTTTTTATTATTTTTTTACATTTTGTTTTAACATTGTACTTCACCATACCCTCCCTCAATCGCACTCATTCAACACTCGGTTCAGAATTTTATGTCCTACAATCAAAAAACCTCAAGATATCCTCACACTACAAACAGTGTGTTACAACTATGCGAACCACCTACAGTAAAGTCTCCCACATTGTCCCTCAGCTCGGAATCAAAATGGGACAACTTGGGAGCACCAGACACCCTTTTGCTGGCATCCCTTTGATGTTTGGTGAGAATTGCGAACGACTACAAATAAGAGACCGATGATTCAGAGTCGAGGCAGCCAAAAAGTTTAAAAACCTGCGATGCTTAAATTTTTATATTATAACTTTTTTGGCATGATATGATATAATTTGGACCACATCTTGTGATTAATACTTATCGAATAACTCATTTAATTTCACGATTAATTAATTAAAGAATAAATATCCCAAGTTTTTTTTATTATTATTACAATTTTAATCCATAGATTAAATAAGTAATACATACAACATAAATAACATGTATGAAACCTAGATATTAACTAAGTCCTGCGGTTCATGACACTTAAGTCGTCTTTTGTCACATTCCACGTCTTAAAGTTGGATAGCTTTCACGTTCACATGACGATAAAGTCTCTTTTCATGCCGAGAAGCGCAGTCTTGAATTACCTCATTCACACTTTTCAGGTTTAGGTCTGCATGAAGGTCATCATTCCTTTGGTACCATCTTGCATTTGTAATTGTACGAATAATACGATTTTGTATTCGTTGTACAATTAATTGATTTGAGGGTTTCGTACATCCCCATAATTCCGCACCATATGTCCAAATAAGTCTAATAATAGAAATATACAACAATCTCTTATGGTACAAAGCCAATTGGGATTTTTGTCCAATTAACCAGTACAGATCGCGCAGTTTTTGTTTTATTTGGGTTGCTTTCATACATATATGATGCTTCCAAGTAAGACGTTCATCGAGATGCATTCCAAGATATTTAGCAGATTTACTCTGTGGAATTGGTTTATTATTAAGATAAACTCCAAAGCCTGGATCTATGTGCCGTAATGAGAATGTCACTTGAGAATATTTTAGTTAATTAACTTTAATTTTCCAGTCTTCTGTCCATTGAGTTTTTTTATTTAATGTCAACTGTAGGTTTCCCATTGCTTCAGCATGTGATTGATTCACAGCCAATATGACAGTATCATCGGCAAATGTAGCTATTGTGGTTTTATTTTTGTAGTTGGAATATCTGTTGTGTATAACAGGTAAAGCATTGGTCCTAGAACGCTACCTTGCGGAACTCCTGCTTTCATTGTGTAGAGAGCAGACTCAGATTCTTCTGTCATCACTCTAAATTTCCTGTCAGTTAGGTATGATTTGAATAGACGGCAATACTTCCCCGGCACCACTCTGTTAAGCTTAAAAAGAAGCCCCTCGTGCCATACCTTATCAAAAGCCTGTTGAATGTCCAGAAAGACTGCACAAGAAAATAGCTTTTCCTCGAATCCCCTTTCAATAATAGCAGTAACTCTAAGGACTTGATTTATATTTGAGTGCTGGTTTCTGAAACCAAACTGGTGATCTGGTAGTTTTATAAATGGCTTCAACCTTTTTTAAAAGAGCTTCTCCCAGAGTTTAGCTACCATAGAAAGTAAAGATATTGGTCTGTACGATGTTATTTTTTCAGCCTGCTTGCCTGGCTTTAGCAGCATAATAATTTTTGCTCTCTTGAAGCAATCAGGAACAAATTCAAGTTCAAAACAATCGTTGAACAGATTTGAAAGGAATATTATACTTTTCCTGGGCAACTCTTTTAGTATAACTGATGGAATTTCATCAATACCTGGTGCTTTTCTCGGATTTAATTTATCTATTTCTTGAGCAACTTCAAATGGTGTTAAGTTTGTCATTGTTATACATTCTTGCTAGGTTAACTGTAGACTGACACTCGTGTGGTTGAAATACTCCATAAAGATGTTTGGCAAACGATTCAGCCTTTTCGTCATCACCTCCCTCCATCTCTAATTGGAGGAACTCTAACTGTAGGTCGCTTAAGTCTACGCATAGCTCTCCACAACGAAAAGTTGGTATCCGCTTCAGCTGATAGACCTTCCAAGTAGCTCTCGAAACAACTTCTCTTTATTTCTTTAATTAGACGGTTAAGCTGATTACTTATTCTGTTAAATTTATTCTTTTCAACAGGGTTTCTTGATTTGTGCCAGATACGACATGCTTGTCTCCTATCTTTTATCATTTCTCTGACTTTAAGATGATAGCATATACTTGGGTATCGAGAAGAATTGAGGCCTGGGGTTGAATTTCTTGCAGCCCCACGAATAGCATCAACAAACTTGCTTGCTTCAAAATTCAGATCCGCTGTAGTTTTAACATTTGTCCCTTATGTCTATTCGATTATCTAATTCATTCCTAAAATCATCCCAACTAGTATACTTATTTGTGAGAGTTTGCCTTTTCTTTTTATGTATGATCGACAAACTTAATACCATCAGTAAAGGAACATGATCTGATGACAGATCCTCAACATTGCATACTTCGATGTAATTATCAGACATGCCTTTTGTTATGAAAAAATCAATTAAGTCGGGAACCTTTGCTCCATCAGAAGGCCAGTAAGTTGGCTTGCCTGTTGAATGAATAGCACATGCTCAATCTTCTATTGCCCTATATAACTCTCTACCCTTAGTGTTAGTCAATCGAGATCCCCATGCCAAGTGCTTAGCATTAAAGTCTCCTCCCAATATAAAGCAAGACCCCAACATGCTAAATATTTCCTCAAACTGCTTATCCTTTATATTGTGAGTAGGTAGGCAGTATACAGCTGTTATATTCAAATCACCCCTTATTCTTTCAACTGTTACCACAGTTCCCTGAATGTATTCCTTTGACATTGATTTATTTACAAAATGTTTAATATTACTTCTAATTATTACAGCAGATCCTCCATGTGCTCTGCCATTCGGATGTGGTGTTTCATAGTGAACCCAGGATTTTTTAGATATGTCTTATTAGTAAAGTGAGTTTCTGAAATCAATGCCAAATCAATATTCATATAATGAAGAAACATTTCTAACTCTTGCACTCGAAGTAACAAGCCATTGGCATTCCAAGCAATGATACATAGAGATAAATCTGTCATTTCTTCTTTGTACTCTGATCTTTAATTGTATTTTCAGAGTCAAATTTCTTTAACCTGATTTCAGTATCATTATGTCTTATATCTAACTGATTTAACAACTTCCAGATATCTTGAGTAGTTGGCTCTTGAGAGTGTGCTTCTACTTGACCAATGTTACTATCAACTTGCTTTTCCGCAGATCTGTCACTTGGTGCTGGTTTAGTTGCAATTGCATATGATTTTGCAGGATCAACTTTTCTAGCTGGTGGCCAAGATTTTTGTTGAACTGCTGTCATTTTAGGTCCATATAACGAATCCATTCTAGCTTTATAGGCTGGACATCCTTTCCAGTTAGCTGTGTGTTCACCGTCACAGTTAACAAATTTACATGGAGACTTTTTAGGTAGGCTACATAGTGTAGAGAGATGGTTATCTCCACATCTAACACACTTAGCCTGTCTCTGACAGTAATTTTGAGTGTGACCGAAATATCCCAAATGAGAGCACAATACGAAATATATACAAACAATTGCTGTGCACTGACAAAAGTGGGGTTTTAAAAGTGAAAATAAAAAAAAATATATTTTCGGTCAGTTTCGGTACTGAAAAAGTTACAAGTAAACCCCTGGGCCCTGTTTCATAATGATGTCAATAATATTAGTAAAAAATTACAAGTTACAAACTTACAATTTACAAGTTTGGTTAAAAAGTGTTTCATAATGAAAATAAACATTTGCTAATATTATTAGTAAGGTTTTACTAGAAAAACTTACAAATCTACAAGTCAGCTGACAAACATACAAGTTACAAGTAAAAAATTCACAAGTACTTGTATTTTGGGTTTCATAAACAAACTGCCTTCTCTAATAATATTATGTTTCCAGTGTAAAGTGTTTATATTCATAATTAGATTGTTTTTTTAGTTAGTTTGTTATAAATAGTTATATTGTTTAAAATGGAAAAACGTGACGACCAAAGAAAACTAAATTAATACAAAATATCAATTAATCGATCTTTTTTTTGCGAATATTGATAACGAAATTGTAATAACATGTATTAATTATTAACATGTAGGCCTATTTTGTATTAATTAATAATAATTAACTAACAAGATGAGATATTATTAAATGGTTTGCATTATCGTTTTTAGCATAAGAATGTTAACACGTTTGCTACCGGGCGGCTCATATATGAGCCGCGTCGGTTATTGTGGTAGCCCGCAATACTAAAAGTCCTTTGCTGTGGCCCAGATATTTATAAGTATGACCACCCCCTCAGCCCGGATAAAAAAATGTGTTTTATCTATTAGTTTTCATTACATTTAGCGTATATATATCATTCTGGTGGCTTTTTACATTTTTTTAGGATTTAGGCTATTTTTAGGTTCGGCTCATATGTGAGCCGCCTGGTCTATGGTTCATTATGAATATATTATGAATACATAAAACACGTTACCGTACTCACTACAAGTCTCACTTCAACCATCTACAACACTAAAAACACGTGTTCGCACTGTTTAGATTAGTTTCCGGTTATAGAAAACTAACAGGCTGCAAGTCAGCTGTGGTTGTCCAGGAGTACCAACATAGCAACACTGTATTTACCCTATAAGTCCAGAGACTATACATACAGTATATGCGTCCGTATCCCTATAGACCGCTACAAAAGTTTCAAGCCTCTAAAATAGACGGGTATCTCACAATCGACCATTTAGTCGCACTGTAACAGCGGCTCATTTTAGAGCCCCCGGACTATTTCGACGGACCCGGCCGGCTCACATCTGAGCCGCTAGGCTATTTCTACATAACAGCCGACTCATAACTGAGCCGGCCGGGCTACATTTACGGATTTTTTTATGCATACCGGTAGCGAACGTGTTAAACAATATGTAATTTTTGCTTTTCAATCACTAATAATAAATGTAGACAGATATTGGTGATAGCCGTTTTTACCTTGCTCTTGAAATTTTAATTATTAAAATCTAAAGAACGGTTGAAGATATCGTTAAACGGTTTTCACCATTGCTTTTCTCGTAACATTTCACTTTGAAATAATGTGCCATATGGGTATGTGCTATTAAAAAAAAAGTTGAATCCAATATGACGGATACAAGATGGCGGACAAAAATTTCGGATTCATCCCAGAATAGTTTCTTTGGTACAGTAATCAATTACATTTAATCTGGTTACCCTATGTAACCTGTTTAGCTATAATTAAGCCGTTTCTGGACACCCGGTATATATATGAAAGTTGATCTTATTTTTTTATAATTTGTATGCTAATTTTGTAAATGTTAATTTACATTGCATTCTGTTAACTTAAGTAAATAAATTTGTTTTAATTGGTACCTCATTTACCTTTGTATTTAATTGTTTTTAAAACATAAAATTCAAATTTTCTTGTAAAAACATTTATTTTTAGTGACAATCAAATAAAAAAATATTTTACTCTATTATAAATAAAATACAATACAATTTTTTCTCTTCACCAAGACCAAGACTAGTGAGTCATCACCACATGGAGTCAATTATTTCCCTTTGCCTTAGAACCCCTAGGTTCTGGTTCCGGGGTGATCCATCATTTTGCTCTTCATTCTCCTCCATCCAGACTTTGGGCCCATTTCCTGTCCCCCTCTTCAAAAAAATATATCTCTTGTTCCTGCTCTTCACCTCTTCTACTAAAATTGCAAAGAGTTGCACAACATTTAATAACTTCGGCTGCATAAGTTGGTTGTAAACGCAGGTGATTCAAACATGGAAACTTATCTTTCAAATCCCAGGCAGTGCTCAATTATTTGCTTAATATCCTTCAACCGTCTGTTGTAGCGCCTCTCAAATGGATCATCGGGATCTTGTTGCATGGAACCATGAAATACACACCACTTTAAGGAATACCCTGAGTCCCCCAAAAGAACTGCATTGGGGAAGAGTTAGTTCTTCTTCTATACATATTTGCTGTCTTGCAGTAAGAGCCCCTCCTTTATTGTAATGATGCAGATCATTTCCAATCATTCCACAAAGATTTTCCAATTTTTCTGATGACATTCTAAATCTTTCCTTAAACTCATACTCACTAATAAAATCAAAATTGATTTTTTTTAATATACCTTCCGCCTCCTTACTACTGCCATGCCTTGCCATACCTCATTAATTACATCAACAGAAATACACAACAGAAACCTTAATAAACATAATACTAGTAAAGACAAAACCAAACATGATGCTACTAATATTTTAAAGAATTAGGCAACTTGGTTCTTGTAGAATTTTTACTAATATTATTAGCAAATAAATTACAAATTAATAACCATTGCGTACCCATTGTGAAACAAAAAATGAAAAATCCATTAATATTTTGTTGGTAAAACACTTATACTTTTCAAAGTATTAGTTTTTTATTATGAAACAGAATTTTACAGTTTACAAGTAATTTCTTCATTTTGAAACAAAATTTACAAGTTACTAAGCTAATAATATTAGCTAACTTTTCATTATGAAACGAGCCCCTGGTAGGGAGAATAAGTTGACCTGTGGTGTACGTAGCCTACTGTCTGCGCATTAATGTAGGGAGGTTTAAGTTCACCTTAAATTGTTTGCTAACAATTCGCAATACAAAAAACATAAACAAAATATATATAACGACTTAGTCGTTGATTTGCATTTGTCAAAGAAATGTATTTTTGTAAAAATTGTGTTTTTATTCTTAGAAAATAATTTTTTCACGAGTCAAACTTGATTATATTTAAATTAAGTCTAACTTGTTTTCATAATATCCTATTAAAATATATTTTTAAGTTGTATTTATTTTATTTTTAAAATAGAAAAAAAATCATATAGGTTACACAAATAAGGTAAAACAAGTATAAAAAGAACAAGTAGCATTAAACAAACAATAATGAAACCATCAAACAATATAAGTTATTCAGTTTTAATTCTCAATCAATACATAAAGTTACCTGAAATATTGTTGATCTACCTGAACTACCAGCAACTAGCCCAACGGTGGACGTAGGATGAAACTGTACAGCATTAATGTAAGGTCCTTCGTTTTGAGTGTTTTTATTCAAATTCGTTAATTTTCTAAAGTCCAAAACTTCTTTATGCAGAACGAAGGTTTTCTTTACAATGAAATTTCCACAGCGCTGAAATGAAGTTCATTAAGATTAGGTTAATATATTTGTCCTAATAAAATCTTGCTTGTTTGATAGTTAAAGAGTGTACTACTGTAGATATGTCTGTATCAATTAAAGGGGCTAGCGTTTATCTAACCTTTCAAGCACTTTTAATTTCTCCGCTAATAACTGCGTAATGAGTTTACACATCAGTAATGTGTTGTTACTATAGTAAAATCATACGCTATAAGCCTAATGTTACACATATTGTTTTACAACAACATAGGTAAACAAAACCCAGAAGTGCACTTGTCGATGATCAACAATTACTAATACATTGCAGATAATTCATCGAACAGTAAACATCAATCAAACACCAAGCGGCAACTGCGTTAGAAATTGTTTACACTTTTTTAAACAAATTGTAAAATTTTATTGTTTTTGCCATAGAACAATTTTCTTTAGGTTGATTGGACCATTTTAAGCAAAATATGTATCTTGCAATGTTTTTCTAAAATTGATAGTTTCTGAAATATAAATTATTTTACGTCTGAAAACCACAAAAATGATCAGGAATAATAATAATAATGACCAAAAATATCTGAAGAGTTATTAAGAAATGCTGGATCCTTCACGCACTCATACAAAGTATACACTATACATACCACTGAATCTGTTCGCTTTCGCTCGACGTTAACCACCAATTTCCCAATAACTCTACAGTTAAGGTGTCGCTAAAGAATATCTAAAAACTTTGACAACATTCAAAATTGCAATTTTTGATATGGTATTTGGACATTGAAAATTAAAATTTTTAATATGATATTTGGACGTTTAAATTGTATTTTTTTTTCGTTTTCAGACCTAAAATAGTTTATATTTTCAAAACTAAAAATGTAAGAGAAAAACTGCAAGAGTCCTTGTTTGTAGGTTCAAATGTTTAAACAATTTTTGAACACCTTTGCCGCCTGGCAACATGCAGATATATAAAAAGGGGCTCTTTTGGCATATGATTGCGAAAAATATCTAATGAGAAACAGTTTTCTAGCGGAATCGAAGATAGGCCCTTTACTGTAACATTACAAAGTGAAATGAGTGTTTTGTATATACTCAATCATTTTTTAATATTTTTATTAGAGGTAAATTTATATTGGTGTAGTGCAACAAGTGATGAAATCACAATCGCACAGTTGTATAGGGCAGGGGTTCTCAACCTTCTAGCAACTTGTACCACCTGTATGTTACAACGGTCAACTGAACTTGAACTATTGTTTATGCTTTTTTGTGCCCCTATTTCGGGGAACACAATTGTACAGTAACTATTATAGAATAAGTTGATACCACCTACTGGAAGTTTTTGGCAATCTCTCTTACATGAGGCCTAGGTGATCCAACTTGTTGCCGAATATTCTGTTTTCTAAATATTCTGACTAAAACAAAACTTCAATTGTATAGTTCCAGTGAATTTAAATTTAATAAAGCTCAGTGAGAACACAAGAATTTAATTTTAATGATCGTCGATCTCTAAGCAGTGGGTACACTGAAACTATTTTGTAAAACCCTTATTTGTGCTTTTGATATTTTTATAATTTATCACTGTGGTAATACTTAAGCTACAATGCATAAAATATTGGGTAATTCTAAAAAATAAAAGGTTTTTATACTGAAAAATAAAAATGAATAATTTATTTAACTTCTTCAAAAACATAAAATAAAATATTCTCTGGTTGGAACCTTTTTAACAAGTACAAAATAATCAATTAAATGTGCATCTAATATGATCTTAATATTAGAAGGCAGAACAAATCATTTAATTTAATTTTTTTCTGATAATTTAATGAATAGTTTTCTTAAGAATTTAATCTTTAAATTTATTTTAATTGAATTTAATCAGAATTTAATAACTTTATGTATTCACTTTAATTTATTTAACAATTTTTATTTAATCTAACATCCTAAATAACCTGAGTATTTTCAATAAATTTGATGAATTTACTTCAGGCAAATTTTTAACAGAGACTAACGTATTCACACTCTTTACCGACACTTTAACACTTTTAACAGACGGCGATGTGATGTCGTCTGAAGTCCTGGGTTCGGTATTCCCTCGAACTTACGATCTCATGTCAGTGAAGTTCGCCTGATGGTATCCTGGAGTTCAGTCCTAAAGTTTGCTTTACTACTTCCTTTAGTAACTACCATCTTGACTAGTAGCACTAAGTCCTGTAGAATTCTTCCAGAATATCTTAAAAAAACGGTCAACTTTGTTGTAACTAAGTTGCCACTGATTTTACATATTAAACTTCATAATTATGCTAATATTCTATTCGTCCTGTCATACTATCTCTGAGTCACACTTGTAAAATTATTATTTAAGTTTTACGATGAAAATACTAAGTCAACTGACTCGACTTAAGTATTTTATAAAAAATAAGCGTCGCAGTGACGTGGTTACGCATGAAAAATCTAATAATCAAAGAAGCCTCCTCGTCCTCCGGGGTTACAGTATTTATACTGCTGTTTGTAACTAGATTCGTTGCCAACTTTACGTTTATTACACTATGTTTTTTCCCTATTAAAAATCCCTTTTTTTACAGGATTTTTTAATCCTACTTTTTATTCCTTAGTATCCAGTAATTTTTTATGTTTTTTTATCTCCCAATTCTGTTACGCCTTTGTTTGAATTAAATTCATCTTTTTCGGTAGACTTGTCTCCAAGCTTCCTATTGGCTCTTGTGATCTCCACTGATCTGTTATCTTGTTTCGACTATTTTGACCATTGTTCTTCCCTTTTTGTATGTAACTTCTCGTGGATTCACCTGATTTCCTCGCGCATGAACTTTTACTTTCTCACTATACTATAGTATAGAGAAAGTATAGTGATCGCAAAAAAAATCGATGTTGAGATTTTTGTGGAAATATCCGTTTTGGGACCCCCTGAGTCCAAAAAAGTGGTTTTTACAAAATGTCTGTCTGTATGTCTGTATGTAGACAAAGCTAGAGAGAAAACTATTCGATCGATTTCAACCAAATTTGCACCAGACATGTCCAGTACGCCTGTATAGATGCACGAAAAAGGGTTTTGAACAATTTTGAAAAACAACCCCCTTTTTGGCCAAAAAACCCCCAAATATACAGTTATTATTTTTTTAATAAAAAACGGCTCTAACGATTTTGATAAAATTAGGCTTATTTGTAGCCTTTAATGTGCCCTACCATATACAAAAACCCGCATCTTTCTAAAAATTCTCGTTTAGCTAATAATAATAATAATAACAACTGATTTTTGGGGGTTTTTTGGCCATAAAGGGGGTTGTTTTTCAAAATTTTTCAATACCTTTTTACGTGCATCTATAAAGACCTAATTGACGTGTTTGGTGCAAATTTGTTCGAAATCGATCGAATAGTTTTCTCTCTAGCTAATAATAATAATATTTATTAGTTAATCGCCTACTTTAATAAAAGTATACAAAGCTTGAGAGAAAACTATTCGATCGATTTCAACCAAATTTGCACCAGACATGTCCATTACGCCTGTATAGATGCACGAAAAAGAGTTTTGAACAATTTTGAAAAACAACCCCCTTTTTGGCCAAAAAACCCCCAAAAAATCAGTTATTATTTTTTTATTAAAAAAAGGCTCTAACGATTTTGATAAAATTTGACTTAGGCTATTTGTAGCCTTTAATGTGCCCTACCATATACAGAAATCCGCATCTTTCTAAAAATTCTCGTTTAGCTAATAATAATAATAATAACTGTTTTTGGGGGTTTTTTGGCCATAAAGCGGGTGTTTAAAAAAAAATTGCAAAACCATTTTACGTGCATCTATGAAGACCTAATTGACGTGTTTGGTGCAAATTTTTTCGAAATCGATCGAATAGTTTTCTCTTTAGATAATAATAATAATAATAATAATATTTATTAATTAATCTCCAACTTTAATAAAAAAACTCTCCTACCCCACCCTACGAGTCACAGTGAATCTGTTTAGTAATTTAAATTGTAAGATCTCCAACTTCCCAAAGTATAAAATAATATAGAATAGGACCATAAGTCAATTTTAGAAAGAGAGCATTTTTATTTTTGAATTTAACTTAATTTATATTACAAATGTTTTTTAGAAAGAGAGCTTAATAATTAGAAGCATTTTAACGTAAAGGAAATAAATATAAAAGGGCAGACAATTTTAAAATACATTTCAGTAGAATAAAAATAAAAGGCAGACAATTTTTAAAATCAATTATTTTAAATTTAAAAGTAGGGTTTAAGAAGTTAGACAGTCTATGTACTAATGCCAAGACGCGGAAATTATACGAGTTTCAAGACGCAGTTAGAAAAACAACGTCCAAAAGTCTAGACGAGATAAGCGAACACCTGCAAGCCAATTCCTGGAGAAACGGCCTACGTGCGTTCACACGCAAGATCCACAGAAAGAACGCATAGTTAGCATCCAAAAGATCTGACGCAACTTTGAACATCTATGTGATGAGACGTTTTCTGATTGGTGAAGAGGAAAGAGACGCCAGCCGAATGTAGCGTGTGAGAAAGACGCTAACGGCACTTGTCAACTAGAGTCCAAGCGGTGAAGATGCTTAGAAGTGTTGCGCGCTGCGCATTGTTAAAAAGTTTAATCATGTAACATTTATTATTTTGTACTTATAAACGAGAAGTCAAGCAGTGAACGTCGTTAGAAGTGTTGCGCGTTATACGTTGTTAACAGTTTAATCATGTAACATTTATTATTTGATCTACAAGTACAATGTAGTATCTCATAGTCAAATGGTGTATAGTGCGATCGCTTAAATTAATGTGACAGTAAATCGGACACGAACATGAACTAGGCTACGAAAGTTTTTTGCGCGTGCGAGTGGGTTTTCTTTTTCTTTTTTTTTAAATTAATAAGTTTGTGGTCTGCTTATTGTAAGTACAGTGCACTTAAAATTCTTTTTTTTTTTTATAAATTAACAGCTCTCTTTAAACTTATAGTCTATATCTGTATGTATTTGAATTTATTTTTTTTTGTCGCATATTTTATGATATTAATAAATGTCAAAGGTAATTTCTAAATCGTCTACTTTGTTTGGCCTAATCTGATCCTTTCACCATCATATCAATCAGGTCATTGAATTCACTACCCGAGATAAAAATAAAACTAAAAGTAGAGTCTTGCAAATCAAATCAAGTTTATATAATTTGTTATTTTTATTTATTTTTTGTAAGCAGAGCATCTTACAAAATGTATTTGTGAGAAAGTATGTGCCAGTTCCTGATACCGTTTATTTCTATTGCGTTCGATGTTTTCTTTCTTCTCGAACTTGATTCGCGGTCGTGCGGTGTCGGGTTCGCGATCGCGTCTCAAACGTGCTTTCCTCGCGACCTCTCCCGGAAAAGTCTCTGGGTTTTTGCTTTACACAATTTTCTTCTTCAGTCTTTAGTTCATGTTTATTTTGCACACTGGCCGCCGTTTCACTTAAATCTGTTCAGTTTTTCTTCTGGTTTTGGGAGTTTAACGATTTATCACGTGTTTGGGGCTTATGAATTTCCCAAAATTAATTTTATATACTAGATTTTTATACATTTCTACTTAGTTAGTAACCTTTTTGGTTTTAATAAAAGCTTCAAAAAATGTATTTAATTTAAAAAAAATGTAATTAATTTTTTATTTTACCTCAAAGGTGTGAAATTTATTATCCTTTTGAATTTATTAAATTTCTAAATTTTATTTTAATTTCCTGCACTACTTTTCGTTCTCTATAACTTCTTTAAGTTACACTTTAAACAACTTTATTCCTTCTATAAAGTCCAAACTTTTTTATTTTACCATCTTTCTACATTTTTCCAATTTCACTATTTCATTACTCAACATTTATTTTAGGCCTAACTTTTGTAAAGCCTAAAAAAAACTTTTGTTTTTTAAATTTGAGGAATTTTGAAATTTTCCCCAAACTTTACATGTTAATATCTTTAGCATTTTATAATACTTTGATTTGGTAATACCACGGCAAACACATACGTGGTCAGCATAATGCGTTTCCAGAAGAAACCCAAACTATTCCTGGATTCTGGCATCCCCTAGGAACTTGTGACATATTTTTCTAAGTTACTATTCCATCTAGAACAAGCTGGGGTTCAACAGTCAAGTTCAACTTGTCGACCATGCCCTACATACGATGCTAACCCGCCGTAGGCCTAGATAAATCCAATTTTACTAAATTAATTACAAACCAAAAACTCCAGGAACCATAGCGGATTTTTACCGTTGTAATGTATATATTACTAACAACTTTATAATAAAGGGAAAATAAAACGATTATTGCAGATTAGTTTTATTGAAGTTATACTTCTTTGCGCCCGTTGTAATCGGGATGGGGTATCGGTCGAGAAACCGTGTCACGCGTTAGGAGTAAAATCCGGAAAGTGCCAGTGGCACTCGACTTCCACGCTAGAATCCCTGGTTCGATCCCCGGCTGGGAAATTTTTTTTTCAAAAATTATAGGAAAGTAAACGAATATACGAATGGCCAAAGAAGTATAACTTCCACCGTCTGGTCCAACGCGGACCCAATTTTTTTATTACTCACAGGTCTAAAACATAGTATAATTTTATATAATTGGTACAAACTAAGGCTAAGCAAAAGAATCATTAACATCATCAAAAATCAATATGATTAGCATGAAACTTGTTGTTTGCCTGTGATTAACGTTTCAATATCAGGAGTAATGGAACTTAACTTTACTCTTAAGCCCTCTTCAACACTTGTTCTGTTTCTATGTTTATTTCTGATGTACAAAAGGTCAGAAAATCCACTCTCACACAAGTAACTTATAACGAATGGCATCAAAACTACCATAGCTTGCCGGAAGATCATTGGGTTCTCGGTTTTACACTCGATCCAGAAGTTAATTAAAGATTTCTCTTTAAAACTGCCTTTCACGGAACTATCTTCTTTCTATTAGAGCGACAAAACTTTCTTTTAATTCCACCTCATTTGGTGAGGTTCCCGAAAAATTATTTATGATCCAGGCGGGAAGAGCCAGCACCTGGCAGACGGGCAGCAGCAAAGTAAAGTTTTTGGTTCGCGCACACAGAGGCCCTTACCGTAATCACTCGTATCACCCACGCGTACCACCTGAAACGTTCCAGCATACCACAGGTTGGGAACCCCTCGTATATAGCAACTACCGTGCTATATGAGTAAAACTGAGTCGAGACGGAGAGCTAAAAGAGAGGAATGATTCGAGATGGAGCTTTCTGGATCTCAAAAACCAGTTCGACCATAAAGATATATCTCTGGAGCCCCAAAGACAAAATAAGGTGAGGGCACATTTCTTATGAATATTATGGAATAACTGTTTTATATTAAGTTTGATTTTCTATAGAATCAGTTTTTATTTGTTTCTACAGTAAAAGAGTTCTTTATTTGAGTAATATAAGTATTTGGGAATTTTGGACAGTAGATTTATTTGAACTCAGTTTTGCCCGTAGATAAAGGCACAATATTTATATATTAGAGTTTGTTTTTGAATAGATTGGTAGAGCATTGTTTATATACATTATTGGAATAAAAGATATGTTTAAATTTTCTTAATAGGGTTTAACTCACTATACCAAATAAATATATGAGTAAGACTCTCTCACAGTAGAATAATTCGACCACGCAGCTGAACCACTGACGTGAGTTGAGCAAATTTCCAAAATTAAGTTTATAGACCTATGTTTTAGGGTTTCAACCAACTATTTGAGAAATAGGTCTATTCACGATTGTGCTGAATAGCTGCAAAATTGTTCGCACACCATTTCGCATATTTGGATTATCTTCAATACACAAAGTATTGCGTGCTTCGCACGCCATTCCGCATATTGGGAGTATCTTCAATACACAATGCATTGCATGCTTTGCACACCATTAAGCATATTGGGAGTATCTTTAATACACAATGCATTGCATGCTTCGCACTCCAACCCCACGGTGGAATCCACGACATGGCTTTGAACCATGGTACTTTACGTTTTGATCGATTTTGGGGGAACGAAGCGAGCTATAAATAAGGTCGCGTAAAAAAACAAAATGTGCAGAATAACATCCTACATTTATATTTGTAGAAAAAACTCAAAAACAAATTCATTCTCGTAGGAAAAATCTCAAAAAAATAGTTACTTTCAGTCAAAAAACAAGTTTCCGATTGTTGGATTTTTTTGGCTGACGAACTCATCTGAGCGATGTAGACAACCAACATGTGTACCAAATTTGAACCAAATCGGACTTAAAATGCGGCCGCTAGAGTGTGAACACATATATACATATATTTATATGATTTTTAATGACACCCCAAAATGTGTTCTGGGAACCATGATTGGTGCTCATTTGCTACTTCCGACCTTGGGTCTTACCATAAAGGCCACTGCAATAGCTCATTTTTCCTATGGAAATTCGCTAATATTAGCCAAATCAGTTAATCATAATAGATCCGCTTTATAACAATTAGTCAAACCATCAGAGGTTGGATTAACAGGGTTCTGATGTATTAGGAACAGCAACACTATGCCAATCACTCTGAATAAAAACTTAATAACAAAGACAAAAAATACCTTAAGCAAAGTATCGTCTTCATCCTCATCATCTGACCCAATGTCGTTCCGTTTCCTTTTTAATTTGGCCCATTCAGGATTACCAACTCTCATGTCAAACTTTCTCTTCAATACAGTATTGTACTCTTCAGCTGAATGTCCAGGTAAACCTTTTCTCAACCGTCCTTGGGCTTTTAAAGCTTCTAAAACACTAAAACATTCACAACTACAGTATTTCTCAAACATATGCTGATCACTTTGGCTATTTTTTAGATGGGTGGGTCCCTCTTGCTCATAATCGCTAAAAGTATACAGTAATCCCTCGACATTCGCGGGCTTGGTATTCGCAGTCGCTAAAAAGAAAAAGTACTATATTAAATAGCACTATAGTACATGCAAAATTCATAAGTTATTACAGTGTATGTACTGTAATTATTATACGAATTTAATAACATTGTATAAATACTACATCGGTGAAACTCACAAATACAACAAAACATACACGATGGGATTTCCCTACAACACTCCTCTGCCTGAATACAAGTGGACTTGTGCAAATGAAGGTCAATGGCATACTGTTCTGTACAGTGATTTAGTTAGTGACATCCATTTAGTGTACAGCAAGTCAAATTAACTTAAAAGTGACTGAAAATTTTCAATTAGCGAAAAAGTTAGCTACCAAAGTGACAGAAGTCGATCCTTCTATCAAACCGAACGATCAATAAAATTCAGTCGAGAACTTGACATGACTTTAGTGCTGTACAACAAAGTGCGAAAAGAACTAGAACTAAATAAAAAACAATCAAAGATCACAAGTTTTTTAAATTTAATTAAAAAAAAATTTTTGTTTAGTTTTATTTTTGTAATTGTAGTGTTATAGATTTCACAGTGATAACTTAAATATTTCCAGAGTGGACTGTACAGATCTTAGTTTTAATGAACTACGTTAATGATTATGTATTTAGTGTTATGAAACTGAAATTATCATTCTGGGGGTTAAACAGGATACTTTTTTCAAAAATAAATAAAATAAAATTTAAGTAAATATGAAATTTATTATCGTATGTAAATTAATTATAGGTATTAGTACATAATGTTTTAATATTTCCTATTCGTCACGAACATTTCCCATAAAGATTTGGTCTTCATTATTCGCAGTTTTATTATTTGCGGCAATTTTTCGGAACCTATCCTCTGCGAATAGCAAGGGATTGCTGTATTTAAAAAGCTTATATACTGGTTTGGTCTTGATCTACACTTTTTACCACTTACACTAGTCAACTACATACAAATATTAAATGAGAATACAGGTACTCTAATCATGCGCAGACCTTTTGTGAAGCAGTAACCGTTTTGCCAATGAAAAATCAATGTAGTTTAATATAGTCAGACAGCTTGTTCCTTTACTCAAGGTGAATTTGTTCAAAGAAAGACAAAAATATATTATTTAACCCTCCCCGTGGCAGACTGCCCAAAGTGACGTTCTCTCAGGCGCAAGATGCCACCATTTCGAACCTATATGAGAATTTGCATAAATTTGCATATTTGATTATTTAATACACTTAAAATCATCCAATTGTAATAAAGCAGGCACCGTTGGAAAGGAAATCAATTGAACTTACATTTTTGTATTTAAAACTTTTTCGTAAAACGTATATTTACATACGTAATCATCGTTTTAAAATATTCAGATCGGGTTACAGCTGTTTCAACACGTGAATTTGCATACAATTGTACTGATATTTCCCACTTCTTCAATGGGCAAGCCCACCTACAGAAGTATTTCTATCAAGATTATAAAGCTACCATTGGATTCATCAAGATTTTATCTTTCTAATAGTGAGTTCCAATCAGATGTCACTATTTTACACGATTTGTGATGAAGATTTATGTAAACCCTTGCGATTGGACAGATTTCAACCAATGAAACAGGCACATTTGTCAACCGAGATAACGCCACAATATCATATGTTTTGACAGATTTCTTTTCACCATAGAGAATAGCTTGATCTTTATAACGGTGGTAAGTAAACTAGAAATAACAAGTTTTTTGTTTGTCTAGACAGCAGTGGAAAGTATATAATTAGGGCATTCAGGTGAGAACGTCTTTCCCTTGTCCCTCCCACGTAATTCAAATGTCCCTTCCTGCCTGAAGTAATATCGACGGGGAACGTTTCATTACATTGATGTCATTTTGTTATTCAAATAAAGATAACTCAAACACTTTTGTGAACTAAGGAAAGACAAGTATACCGTTCTATTCTTTGATTTATCCTCTACACTTTGTTATAATAATATTTTATTTTTGGGCAAAGCATATATTAGTAAATTACATTTCAAACTAGCCATAGTTTTGTTATTTGGAACAGTCGTGTATTTGGAACATAAAAACTGGTGTTTTCAAAATAAGAAATTTGAAATTGATAAATGTTTTTATACAGTTCTATTTAGAACTAAATTACAAAACATTTTTATGCTTACGAAAAAATTTTTTACTACTTGTTATGAAGGCCTAAAGTTAAACTTTTTCCTTTCGTTACTGAACATTTTTTGTTTCTTAATCTAATAACTTTTACAATTTTACATAAATAAATTTTTTAATTGCATATATGAATTCTTTGAACCTTTCTCTACAAAAAAGGTACAGAACACTTTTGGTTTGGGATAAAATTACTATTTTTGGCAAATTTTTTAAAATATGCTTCAAAACACTAAAAACCGGCTCACCAAGTTGAGCTATAACCAGGGCAGGTCTAGGGTTAAAGAAATTATGGAAAGAAAATATATTTTTACTTGCCCCATTTTCAAAATATATTACAAAATAAGATAAAGTAAACATGGAAGACAATCCAAGAAATGTTTGTGCACAATCAAAATTCACAAAAGATTTCTCAGCACTAATTAAATTTTTAGATAAGAACATGACATTTAATAATTAATGTTAGTAGGCCTAGAGATAAAATTTAAGAAAAAACATTTTTACTATAGTAAAAGAAATTAATATATCGTTTTGTTTATGTTGAGAAAAATAAAATTAGTATTTATTTTTATTTATGATAACAAAATATTACAATATACTTTAACCTTTTGGCTCCCAACATCAAATTTTTCATTGTTCCAAAAAGCCCAACCATTATCTGTTATGTATCTGCATAAAATCCCAGGCTCAATTCAGTGTTTCGCAAAAAAATATGTATTAAATTTAATTACTGATCAATTTCGATGATTTTTTTTGGAATGAAATGTTCTAGAAGGTAGTATATTTTAAAAATAAGTGTAAATTCATGTTAGATATGAAATGTTTAAAGTTGTTACTTTGCAAAAAAAGAATTTTAAATTTGTTTTACTTTATTCTTGAAAATGACATAACAAAAAAATATCTTGAACAATTTTGTCCACATAACATAATTTTAAAACAATTTTATGTAACAATTTTTAATAACAAAAACCTCAAATTGCATTACATTATATTGAAAAGTATCAGAGTTATTAAGTTTTTTTGTAAATTAGGCTACTACATAACCAGTTCTGAGGTTAGTTGTAAGAATATACAAGTCACTAACAGGTCAATGTACTCGCTTCATAATCACAATTCACAATAAAAATAACTAAAAATACCGAAAACAATCAAGTAACACAACACACAAGTAAAGTTGTTTACATCTAACAGATGACAAAAGTACAGCCACGTCTATCACAATTACCTTCGTTGTAATGAACATAGAGGTAATTTATAACAAAATTAAAGATCATAGAGATAAATAGAACAGTTCTTTCCGATTCCATTGATATATAATAAACATAGATTCCCTAATGATTTATATTTTATATGAAAGTAACCTCAACATTTGACAAACTAAACAACATAATAAATTGTAACCCTTCTCCGATAGCCTGTAAGCTTTACAGAAAAATTACAAAATAGTTTTTACTTTTAAAACATTTTGCTGTTTTATACTTGCTTTTGCCTGTAACTTTTAACTGAAGTTCACTAGGATTTGTAAGTATATAGAATATTTGTACTTTTCACTTCACTTTAAAATTTACCTGCAATTTATACCTTTATAAAATAGATCCCACATAACACAATTGCAAACAAATTTGAGCCGTCATTATCACCTAAAAGACATTAACTGGGTCTTCTAAGTAGGCCTATATTGAATTTAGAAACTAACCTCAAAAATTTGCTGTAACATAATTTGTAAAATATTAAAATAGCAATGACAAAATTAATTTTTGTTTGATTTTATCATAATATCTATATAAGCCTTGTTTCATAAGACTTTTTTATTATTCAGAAAAGGTTTCATAACATATTAAAACATTTAAAAATTATTCACAAAAATTAGGCAAGAAATGATTAGAGTTTGTTATGCGGAAATAACCCTGTTCAGTCATAGAGTAGACACTGCATGGCAATCCATCCCTATGACTGACATGGTTAAAACCTGTAAGATTATTGAATTAAGGTTAAATAAAGAAATAAAACAGTGTTAAACTAAAGCTTCACGATTAAAAGTAAAGGGTAGGGAAAATGCATAAGACATGAGTCGGTTCAATATTTCATAAAGGCACACAAAATTTTAAAAGTAAATTTAATTATTAATTTGAATAAATGTAAAAGGCAGACAAGTATTAAAAGTAATTATTATATTCAATCTATATATATGTGAGTTTAAAGAATAGACAGTTTATGCAATGACTTTAAGACGCGGAAAGTATAGGCTGCGAGTTTTGAGACGCATTTAGAAAAGCAACGTCCACACCAGTCTAGACGAGATAAGAAGCGAACACCTGCAAGCTATTTCCTAGAAAAATGGTCTACGTGCGTTTCAACATGCAAGATCCAGAAAGAACGCATAGCTAGCAACCCAAAGATCTGACGCAACTTTGAACATCTGTAGGTTGTCAGACGTTTCTGATTGGTGGAGAGAGATAGACGCTGGCTGAATGTAGCGGTGGGAAAGATCGCTAACTTCACTTGTCAACTAGAGTCCAAGCGGTGAACATGCTTGAAGTGTTGCGCGCTGCGCATTAATAAAAGTTTAAATATGTAACATTTATTGTTAATCAAGTCGTAAAGGGTATTTTTTGTGAGTTATTGAAGAACTGATTTGAATTCTTACGAGAACTAATAACTATCATCAACAATGGTGTGCACTACGATCGGCAAACTTTTCAAGTTTCTTAAATAAATAATGTGATAGTAATTCGAACATGAACTAGCTACGAAAGTGTTGCGCATGCGAATTGGGGTTTTCTTTTTCTTTTTTTAAATTAATTAGTTTATGTGTCTGCCTTTTACGTAAGTATTAAATATCTATATGTACCATATATTTTTTTTAATTTAAATTGATTTATGTTATTTGTTTGGCTACATTTTTAGTCAAAGTGATTTATAAGATTGTAAAAATTCTTTTTGTAACTTGATATAAAAAAGAAAATAACATGCAGGGCTAAAGCAGCCAATAAAAAATCAGTTGTTATGTGAACCATTATGGTTTAATTTCACTATCCTTCTTCAGGAACCTCACGATCCTGAGTTGTAAGTTGTAAAAAGACAACAGGTAAAGAAAACTAGTATAGGCTTAACCTAAAAACAATATTTTATTAATTATTTTTAACAAGTTATATTAAATTCATTTTATATTTTTAATATTTTTATAACGCCTAACGTTATAAACCACAAACCTAAACCGAGAGCGCCATCTTGCTAGTCTTTCCTAATAGGACCATAAAAAGGAGAAGCACGGAAAGTGTTAATATATAAGTATTAATAATGTTTTGCATTTCTAACTTAACCCGACACTCGAGTGGAAAGGGTTAAACTACTTACCGAAATTAAAAATCGGTCTTTAACAGTAAAATGGGTGGGATGTGGTGACTCATTGTTTTGTTTCCATTTTCATTGTGTAGATGGGGGTGGAGGGATGGGGTTATACAATAGCCAGGTTGCCTATAGCATTGTATTTGGATAACCTAATAGAACTCCGATCCAATGCAATATTTTGTTCCATTGGAAATTCTACTTTTTTGGCGCTATCTATTGGGGAAACGAAGGAAGCTGTTTGAAACACCAATGCGTTCTCCCTAGCGCTACCTCGCGGCGCGATCATGTACTATTTTCGCGACAACCTTTTTTCCGGCACACAGCCCCCGTATGGATGCAAGATCTATTTATTATTCATGATCTATGCCTATAGCGACCTGTTATCTCATACCTCTTGCTTCAACCCCATCAGTTTATGAATAGCAAGGTGGTCTAGGAGATAGTTTATTTCTGTGATGTTTACATTTATATGTATACAGTACTAACTGGTGGAAACTTGAAGATTGTCTAACAATGATTATTAGTCACACACATTAAGAACACAACAATAGGCGAAGCTAACAGAATTTCCACAAATATCAAGTTTTTTTTCTTTTAAATCAATATATAAAGTAGAGGTTTTTTGAGCTCATATATATTGAGCAGGAAGTTAGAATATTAGCTTTATGATTGCGGATAAAATCGCAAAGTGCAATTGGGGAAATTATTAGTGAAAAAAAGAGTGTTCTGGGAAAATTTGGTGTGCTATAACATTTTCTGCACTCTTGTCTGCATGCAATAATTTATATTGCCTTTTTTTTATGGCACATACATTTTTAACTTGATGTTTATTGGAATTTACCCACAACATAATCCCATAATTTTTATGGGAATATATTATTAAATATGCCGATTTCAACAATGGGTGTTACAGTATTGGGATATATAGAGTGTTAGGGTAAATGTCTGAGTAAAAACAATCCTGAAGTAACTTCGTAACACACCCACCTTATGAAACATTCCATAATTTCAAGACAAAAATAATAATTTAAAAAGATGGAATATAAAGAGAAACGAATGTCAAAAACAAACCACAATCTGTTTCAAATTATGCAACCAGAGAGGCCCAGTGGCGTGCCAAGCGGCAAAATGCAGAACTGAAAAAGGAAAACCTAAATAAAACTAATTACAATAACATTCTGGAGAAAATCAAGAATTTCTAGAACATAGTAACTAATAAGACTCATAATATTTATATCCTAATAAATAATCTATTACATGCCCGAACATAAGCAGATTCACAGAAACATCGAAAACATCATCACAACTAAACATTTTAACACGAATTTGGCCTTAACTTCGTAAAGACAAAAACTCTTGTACAAGGGAGCTAAATTTCATAAATATCTTTTTATTACAAGCAGATATCACAAAACTAAGAATATCCAATGAATCTGAAAGAAATCAGTTTTTTAAATAGTGCAATAACTTAACACAACTACCAAAAAGAATAATTGAATTAGACCAAGAATACCAAAATCATTTGCCATATGACTGCTAGGAAAAGCAACATTTACGAGTAAGTGAAAGCCTAAAGATCTGATTGATTCAAAATATTCCGCGGATTTCGTTCTTTCTAATGAGTAACCTTCTAAAACATCTGTTTCCTTTGGAAAAAGAATTACTTCCAATTTTCAGCGTATAAATAAATAGTCCTTAATATATTTTAATATTCCATAATTGTCATATAATTTTAAGTATAACCATTGTCAAAATTATAAATATAGAAATTTAAACGTTTATTATAAGTGTTAAGTACCCAGTAAAGTGCAGCAAATAAATACTGCATTTTTCCAAAGAAAACCTATTTTTGCAACAAAGAAAAATGGAAGATCCTTATAATTGGAGAAGTATGAACTATTATACCTTATACCTGTCTTGGTCGAGCACAGTCGAACACTAATGTGGTTCCATTCTATTTGGAAGATATTATTATAAAACACCTGAACTAATCTAGGACATCTATAAACACGATAAATAAATGACTCAGTGGTAAATAATAAAGAGTTATAATATAGTGGACTCAATAAAACCTGCAGATAAGAAACTCAACATTTGGTGAGATCTAATCTTTTTACTTTCCATTTGTGTTAACATATTTCAGACTTCAAAGCTTATAAGTTTAAATACAATAATTATATTTCCGACTATTAATTACTCAACATATGTTGTGCATAAAAAAATAATTTTTCTTTTATTTTATTGAACTTTATATGTATAAATGTATATATTGTAGATATGTGTTATAGGTTATGTGTTATGTGTATATTTATATTTAATTGTACTAAATTTTGATGAAACCGGCAAGATATCTTACCCCGAGATTAAGAATTTCATAAAAAAAATGTAAATGAGCTCCAATCACTTACGTGTAGTAGCTTTGGGATACTCTCTTGTTTTGAATTGTAATTAATAACTTTAGTTTTGAACTTAATAATGAATTAACTACGGACATATATATATTTGTATATTCCGAATGAAATTTGTTTATTGTTTATTATTACTCTTGAATGTTATTAATAAAATTTATCTGTTTATTGGAACCCTTAAATGTTATAAATAAACGGTACCAGAAACTGGCACATACTTTCTCACAAACATATTTAAATTATTAAACAGATTCACTGTGACTTCATAATTAATTGTAGGAGGGGTAGGAGAGGTGATATTAAAGTAGGAGATTAACTAATAAATATTATTATTATTATCTAGAGAGAAAACTATTCGATCGATTTTGAACAAATTTGCACCAAACATGTCAATTAGGCCAAAAAAACCCCCCAAGATCAGTTATTATTATTAGATAAACAAGAATTTTTAGAAAGATGCGGTTTCTTGCATATGGTATGGTACAATATGGGCTACAAATAAGCAAAATTTTATCAAAATTGTTAGTGCCGCTTTTTTATAAAAAAACAATAATTGATTTTTTGGGATTTTTTTGGCCAAAAAGGATGTTGATTTCAAAAATTTTCAAAACCTTTTTCGTGCATCTATACAGGCCTAATTGACATGTTTGGTGCTATTTTTTTCAAAATCGATTGAATAGTTTTCTCTCTAGCTTTGTATACATACATTTTGTAAAAACCACTTTTTTGGAGTCAAGGGGTCCCGAAACAGATTTTCTACAAAAATCTCAACATCAAATTTTTTTGCGATCGCTATACTTTCTCTATAGGCCTACTATAGTATAGTGAGAAAGTAAAAAAGGGTAATTTATCTTTTATACAAGACCAAGTTTCTTGATATCTTTAAATCAAATAAATAAATAACTTTGTTCACTATAAACCATTGGTTAGTATTGTTATTTTGTTTTATTAAAGATTACTGTTCATAATTTCCAAACATTTTACTGTCCATAATTTGACCTGAAATTATGCCAATTTAACCTCACCCACAAAGGCATAATCAAAAACTAAAACCATAAGTTAGGATATTCACTTCACTTGACTTAAGACCCTTTATTTTAAAGCCTAATTTATTTTAAATATCGAAATGCTGTGCCATCTGTGCAAAACTTTTGGGTACAATTTTTTTCTATTTGCCATATAAGATTTAATCAAATTTAAAAAAATACCAGACCCTGTATCCCAAAATTTCTAATTTTTGTCCAATTATTTGAAAATTTACACAATCAAATGTTTTACTAAGATCCAGAAAGACAGTTAGATCTTGTTCTCTACTATCCTATAATAGTACAAAATCACAAATATATCAAACCTAATGTAAAGTAGCCTATCAAGAACCTAACCTTGTAGAATCGACATTCTAACTGAATGCAGTAGCCTAGCATATGATGCAATAGAAATACACAAATAGCCTAGCTATAGGAATTTAAAAGTCAAGCAAATGTAAAGCCAATACCATATCTAGATGTTTAATTCAATACAACCGATGTATAATTGTAAACTAGATAAGTAATGCAAAACAAACCTATTGTAAAAGCAATTGTAACCTAAACCGAATGTAACCTCCAAAACAAAACAAAGCAAAACAAATATAATTTCACAACACATTCATATATTTATTTATCAATCACAAAACACTTCACATAGAACCACACATTATTAATAAAAGACTTCAAGCAAAACAATCCGAAATTCCATTTGTAAACATTGAACACACTGTCAAAACCAATCGCAAATTGAAAACAATGTACTAGCGTGGACCGCTAAATTACGTAACCTAATACACTGAAAATAAAAGTTTAGCGTATACAAATCAAATTGTTAGATCTGAATAATTATTTATTGTAATCCATATTATTATTTAAGTAGTCATTAGACAGTATCAATGTATGTAGATTCGACCATTGCAAAATGGAAGATAAAAGCTGTTTGTATGTGTAAATGTAAGTTAACCAATCAGAAGTCAGTTTATTTTGTCGCGGTAAAATCTTTTTACGGTAAACAATATTCTATTTAAAACTATAACAGTAAAATCAAATTGCATCTGTAATGCAAAAATAACTATCAAAACTTGAAAGTAATACCAAGAAAAATACGATAACAAACGCACTATATTTATTACGCTAAATGAGTCTGCAAACGAACGTTGTCCAGAGAGGAGCTATTTTGATGACGTCACGGTATTCATCCGCCGACGAACTACTGCAATGGAAAATGCAAATAAATACAAGAGTCAAGAGACCTCTAAGGAAGGATGTGAACCCCGTAGTACCCATAGCGTCACCAAGCCAAAACCGGCGTCCCTTTCAAAAGAGTCCTACAGTAGCCATCAAAGTGAGAAGATGTGTTAATGAAACAGTGCAAATTTTTTTTAGTTTAATGAAGTAATAATCCGAACAGTGACTTAATTCTAATAGAGATTGGTATAATCTAGATTAACTATTTAAAATATGAACAATTGAATGTGTGGAATGAACAATAGAACTTAAAATTATATAAAATTAAAAATCTTCAAAAGACTTTCTGTAACCCAAATCCTAAATTAACAATCCCTATAATTTTGAACTTTCCTAGAGTGATATGAATGCGTATAATAAATTTAAGGAGGTATATTCAGTGCCAGCAGAGTGCCTACCCCGAGATACTTTTAAAATTCAATGAAATTAAATAAAAACTTTTACCTTTTAATAGAAATGCAAATTTCTACCAAAATTGAGCTAAGCCAGGGTAACTATGAACTTTTATCAAGGCATACCCAAGAATAAAAACCAATACAAATTGTAATATTGATGAATTTTTGATTTCTAATAAATGTTTGTGTTGATGATGTTCAGAAAACTTGTGTGTTAAATGATTTATTTATAATGTTAACTTACTAGTTGATGAGAAATAAGAATAGCTTCAATATTTTATAAATTTTATCATCACAAATTTTAGGCTTTTTAGAACTTTATAGGAAATTAGTAGTATTAGAAAATGACTCCACAACGTGTGGGCATTTAGTTCAAAAGAAATTTATAACAGATAAGTTATAATCCACTGCTTGGATAAAGCAAATAAGCCTTAATAAATCTATTGATATGTGGAAGATGTTTAAAAACTTAACTTATCTGTAACTTAACTTCGGTTAATTATACTTACATTATTTGATCATCATCTGGATCTTCCCAAGCAGGTTTCTTTTCAGTAGAATCTGTATCAAGGCCGTCATTAGGATCAAAACCAGAATCTGGACTCGACTGCAACTGGTTGTCCAACAATTTCTCAACTGTCTCCACATTGTCCAATAATCCACTTCCATCTCCAAGGACAAGTTTTTCTAATCTGTATCATTAAAGGATGAAAAATGAAAAGGAAAATATAAATTAATTTAATTTAAAAAAATATTTTATTTAAGAAATCATTTAGTAAGCCAATAAATAAAAGCTATAGGACTACAGATAAGAAACGTTGACATTATCTATTGTTTAGCCTACTGACAAAATTTTCATAAGTGAATTATATTGCTTCTTACTTACAACTAAGTATTACTTTTTATTTTTAATAACCGTAGAGATTAATCAATAATTTTAATAAGGCGACGGTACACGGCCTTTAACCTACAATGCCAACTGTTAGGACTTTCCTTAGAATAGTTAAATAGTGGTACCACCCAAAATCTGGAAACAAACAATGCCCGACAATGTAAAAGTTAGTTGAGGTTCAGTTTTTTTTATTTAGGTTGGCATTGTATGACAGAGGGCATATGCTGTAATTTAGACATTAATACTTATAAAATAATGATGTAAGTTTACAGTTCACTTGTCTGTTGATATTATCGAAATCGAAAACCTTTTAAGAAATAATCCAGTCAAATTAATTGTGTTTTTCGCAGGAAAGTTTTGGGATAGTTTAGGTTTTTTCCATTTTATATGTTTTTTGGAGTGCTGAATCCGAATCTGAGGTCTGCCTACAAAATTTTGTGACGGTGACGCAACATTGAAAAAAATGCAAAAACACATAAAAAATCTCATGTTTTGGCTGTTTTTTGCTTATAACTCAAAAACTATGAACTTTTCGTAAATAACCTCCCTATTTAAAAAGAAAGTACATACAATTTTCTTCAAATTCATTCTATAGGTTTTTTCTCCAATGAACCGTTATCCTTAAGCGCTAATTGAAAATTTGCATATTTCGGCTGTCTCCTCTAAAACTTACTTTTTCACTAAAAAACTTTTAAGTTTATTATTAAAGGATGTCAATTAGTGAATTCCTTCCAGTTCTCTGAATATATCTTATTTAGATCGTATATGTGAAGGTAAAGGTATTTTTAAAAAATACATATAATAATGTCAAGAATTATACAAATTTTGTTACAAAAAAAATGAAATTCCAAAAAAATCTTGAAAAATTATTTCATTTTATTATATTGTATTATATTACATTATTATATAAGCCATTGTCGTTAGAGGGTTCTTGCTGAGGGTTTTTGCAGGTGGCGGGTCCCGGCACAATTTCGGGGCTGTTAATCTGGAAATGAAATGAAATGAATGGAATGAAAGTGCGAAAATAACAACTCGTAATCATATCTCATGGTCAGATAAAGTATGTTTTGTAGAAAAATTGAGTAAACTGGAGAGGGGTACTTATCTCATGCAAATACAAAGTGGTGATTTGCAAAATATCAAGTTTAAAAAAGAAGACATTCTGTGTATCAGGACTACACAGGCAAATCAAAATCACCAAAAGGCCACATATTCATTTGATAGGGCCAAAATAACAGCTGTTGTGATAATTAGGATATCAGCGTCTTCCACAGCTTGCTATGAATCAATTTTTACATTATAGCCCAGTCGGTATAGGTTACAACTACCAGTAATTTGCAATATGGCTGAATTTTTTTTATATGTACATTAAGGTATGTAGATTAACATAAAAAAAAGTTTACCAGTCTATCGATTTCCCAAACTTGAAAAAAAAATCGATTATCATTTTTTTTCAATTATCCTTAATATTTCGAGCTGGGATGAAGATAGAGGAAAATAAAAAATACCACCGTGTAGGGGAGGTATTTTTCAACAAAAAAGGTCATATGTATTTATTTCGTCCGAGCAATGGTTTGTCTGGAAAAAATTCGATAATGCAGGTATGTATTTTGCAGCAGGGGAAATCACTAAAAGGGGACATCTTATTCATATATGAAGCGTTGGCTCATTCTAAATTGGCCGAATTTTAATATATCGAATTGAAACTTGACATAGGAGTTAAAATATATATTTTAAACATTTATGCTGAGTCTCAGCTTGTTATCTTGAAAATTACCCGATCTAGAGCCACTTGACTTATTAATGGGTTTCTCGATTTTAGGAGTACCGGACCCACCAATTCATTTTAAACAGCTCCAGTTTAGAAAATTTTCAAAATATCAACCTGAAAGTTTTTTTACAAGTTAAATATATATATTCAAACAAGTTCAAGGATATTTACTGTTCCCCTCGGTAGTTTTACAAGAATGAAAAATTATTGCACTTTTGGTCCACTTCGGAACTTTACACAATCGCCGACTTGATATAATCTTCGGGGGTTTGTGTTGCAAGTGTTAGGAATTGATTAGTTTAAAATTTGTTTCTTTTTTGAGAGTCAAGTTATTTTTTGAAAAGTAAAATCATTTAAAGGATAATCGATAGATAATAATATTGTACCGTGGAAATAAATAAATAAATTGAATAAAACACTTAAAAGACTCCATATTACAGGTACCCTTTTTATAATCTAGTCTTTTATATTCACAACTTAAAGAAAATAACTAACTCATATTTTGTAATCCGTGCAAATTTATGGTCCAAACACAGGTAAGTTACAGGGGCTACCCCAAATAAAATGTCTCCCTTGGTATGTTATAGATGATTCTCAATTGATTTTGCAATTTTCCTGTCTTAACGGTAAATATTTCATATGTTTGCCAAAGACTTTTGTATGTAAAAAGGTTCGTTCTGTTTATAGGCCACATCAGTTTTTCTCTAAAATTTGTGTTTCTCGCGTATTAGGAGTTTTGATTACGGGTTCTGATTTAAATTGGTAATGTGTCAGGAAAAGATTCTGACTTTCAAATGTAAAGAGTTAATGAATAATTTAGTATTGAATTAAGGTAATCATTTTGTTTGATTTTGATATAGGAAGTATATGTCAAAAATATCAGGAAGTAATTTTAATAAGTTTCTTTCAATCTCGAAAACCGGGTTATTTGACAATTCATATATTTTTCTGGGAGTTTACATATTTTCCGCTAGGTGTCGTTTGCTTACGTTAGCCTGTGTTGCATGACATTCCATAGATATTCCCCACTCTCTCCAACTATTTTCTTAATGAAACTCTTGATTTACGTGTATTTAATATTATTTAATATTAATATTATATTTTGAATTGTTTTAGTATGATGGATGATATATTATAATGAAAAAACAAATTTCACTCAAATGTTTAACTTTAGAGCCTGTTCACATTCAATAAATTTAAATTTCAAGATATACAAAATGTTCAAAATTGTATTACAAACACAAATATGTAAAACAATAGAAACATTGATGAGTAATAAAAACACATACCCTACAGGAACAAATATATGGTATTCATATTATTTTTAGAAATTTAAAAATTGCTATGTATAGCCTAAGAGTCACAAGTCTGATTTGAGATAGGCTATCCTGAAAATAAAAAAAAATATATTAATAACTTCTTTTTTCTTTTTTTCTTATTTATAAAAATTATGTTAAATATAAATGATTGGGTACCTAATAAAAATCGGATTCTCCACTGGGTGTTGTTCTTCGTACTTGAACAACTTAATTCAATCATTTTTATATTATAATAACCTCTAATCTAGCTGAAATAAACTAATTCATAAAATAAAGTATTAACTAAAAATATAATAAAACACTTAAACCTATTATAAATCGCATTATAAACAATAACCTCAAACAACTGTGTAGTTTATGTAGACGTACACATACCGCGGCTTACAGCTGATGTCGCAAATTTACTATTCGACCCTAGGCTAACCTATGGCGCAACAGAAATGCAAGAATATTTTTTTTTAAATATCCTAAAGGTTCTAACCTACAGTATTTAGTCACATTATGTTTACCTGTATACAACATTTAACAGTACAATGTAAAACAACGTCGCTGTCTGCAAAAATATCAGCCTAGGGTCAAATAGTAGGCCTAAATTTACGCCCAGCTGAAAATATTACTTTTTTCCTCCAATGAAGACAAATTCACAATGCCCACCAGTTAGAGAATTTAATTTACTTTAATAGCCTACTATATGAAATGCAGGCTGCGTAAATATACTATTTGACTCTCGGCTAACCTACGGCATCAGAAACGCAAGAATAAGTAAAAATAGCCTATAGTTCTAACTTATAGTCTTTAGTCACATATGTTTAGCTGTATTCAACATTTTACAGTAGAATGTAAAACATCGTCATCTGCAAAAATATCAGCCGAGAGTCGAATAGTAAATTTATGCCAAATACAAGCTATTCCGGTAACTATTATCGATTTTACGAATTGTCTCACTGCGAGACGATAGCACTACAGCCGGAGACCGAATCATCTCGTAGTGACACGATCGCACTTAGAGGGTTGCGACATTTAGAAATAGATTGAACATTACAATTACGTATTAGAGCATTTTCTTGCAAAGGCCTATATGTTGGTACCTCTACCGCAATATGGCATAGGGTCACATGTAAAATTTTACCACAGTACTGTTTCCTAAAAAAATTGTTGGCAAACATATCAACTTTGTAAAATTTAAGACCAAAGTAAATTTGGCGCAAGTTTACTTTTCGACCCTAGGAGAGGCTAACCTATGGCAACAGAAATGCAAGTATAGCCTAGTAATAAAAAAAAAAAAAACCTAAAAGGTTCTAACCAATAGTATTTAGTTACAGTATGTGGCGCAACTTTACTAGCCTATTCGACTCTAGGCTAACCTAGAGCTAACAGAAATGCAAAAATAATAATTTAAAAAATACCTAAAAGGTTCTAACCTAACCTATTTAGTCACAGTATGTTTACCTGTAATTAACATTTAACAGTAGAATGTAAAACAACGTCGTTGTCTGCAAAAATATTAGGTTAGAGACGAATAGTAAAGTTACGCCCAGTTACCTGTATTCAACATTTAATTTAAGTTAGCCAACTAAACCTAAACTATCGGGAATTTAAGTTAGCCAACTAAACCTAAATTATTGGGAATTTAGCCAACTAAACCTAAATTATTGGGGATTTAAGTTAGCCAACTAACAGTAGAATGTAAAACGTCGTTATCTGCAAAAATATTAGGCTAGGGTCGAATTGTAAACTTACGCCGTAAATTTATGCCATAATGGCTAGTTTTGTATACATAATAGGCCTAGACTACTTTAATATTTATTTGTCAACAACAGTTCTTTCTGTTTTTAGAAGCAATGTAAGGCACAAGTTTACTAATCGACCCTAGGCTAACGTATGGCATCAGAAATGCAATAATAATAATAAAAACTTTAAAGGTTCTAACCTATAGTATTTAGTCACAGTATGTTTACCTGTAGGCCATTTAACAGTAGAATGTAAAACAACAGGGTCGAATAGTAAACTAACGCCTCAGTGTTGTATGTAGTTTTAGAATATATAAAAACAATATTGCCATGCTCACCCTTTTAAAGTACTAACTGATACTTTAATAGACTTAAAGTAGGTATGTCTGAAAACAAGAGGTATTGACACAGGCCTAACCAAATAATTTTTTACTCAATATGCCTAAATTAAGTAATTAATGTTTACATTAATACCTAGGTCCAACAACTCTAAAAATACAATTCATTTTTGAAAAAAATGTAATTTACAATTATCTAAATACCTTTCACATTCCTGCTGAATTTCTTTGAGTTTTTTATTTTTTGAATTACGACGTCCCTTGTGTGTTTTAGGCCTACTCGATATTTTCTTTTTCACGGGTTTGATAATGCCTGCAGATGTGTCTCCTTTCTGATTTTGTTTAGAAGACACTACTAGATGTTTTTTATTATTAACCATTGCTACAAATTTACTCACAATTAGTTATAACTACAGTGTGTAGTTGACGACGTAGATTGGGATTAAAACAACATTTAGGTTAGGAATTAAATTATAATTAATAAGTCAAGTTAGTCAAGTACAGTATAGGAAAAGGAATTTAGGACTAAGGAACACGATGTTCTGATCAAGACCATCTACAATAAATTAATTACATTGATGTATTGTAGACAGTGTCTCCACCATTACCACTTACTTTTACCCTAAAAGATTAAAAACATTACCCTAAACATAACTAAAAATTACCCTAAATCCTGAACAATCAGTATTCCGTAGTATCGACTTAAATTAGGTGGTATTTTTAAAATATTATTCTCAACTGGTTAGTTTTAATGTATATTGTATGTATATATATAGTACTATTATAATATAGTAATATTATAATAGTATTATTATATATATATTATAATATTTATAATATAAAATTATTATAATAATATTATGAATTATAATTATATATATACTCAATATTTATCACAGGTTATCTTTCCTCTCTCTATGGATGTTGATATCTATGAAATCTGATCTACGAACAGTCTAATTTGGAAGGCTGAGGTGCTAAATTATTTGACTTTTACTCTTTTAGCCAATCTAATCATCTGACCAAGATTAGGTTTGAGGTTTGAATGATGAATGATTATCTAGTGTTTATTTATGTCTGACGTGATTATTGTGCTGCGAACTCTTCTTAACCGAGTTTTACTTTTTTTAACAAATTAGCTATGAAACGGTCGCATGTTCTAGAAAGTTTTAATTATTTTACCCTCATATTTAAAAAAAATGAAATTACCCTAAATTTACCCTGAAGCCTCTAAAGAGCTCAAAATTACCCTAAAAAAGGGTAATTACCCTAAAAGTGGAGACACTGATTGTAGATGGTCTTGTTCTGATCCTGAATAGTGTTACCACCAGACTAAAAATTTTTTATCAATATTTTGATAAGATAGTAACATTAATTTGATTATAATCAACTCCTATAAAAGCGAGTGTACGTACGTATGTAACATGTCCCAAAAAACAACCATGTTGTAAAAATTTGCCCGCAAGAAAACCTCCGCAACCGAAAAAAGAATTGACATGACTACAATCCCGCCAAAAGAGCATGCTCAGTTCTTCACGCCTCGGTCGTGGATGTGTACATAGAAACATATGAAATAATAATATATACATAAATATAATATAAAATAAACGGTACTAAGAACTGGCACATATTTTCTCACAAACATATTTAAATTATTAAACAGATTCACTGTGACTTCATAATTGTAGGTGGGGTAGGAGAGGTGAGAAAGTAGGAGATTAACTAATATTATTTATTTTATTATTTTTATCTAGAGAGAAAACTATTCTATCGATTTAGAACAAATTTGCACCAAACACGTAAATTAGGGCTGTATAGAGATGCACGTAAAAAGGTTTTGACAAATTTTGAAAAACAACCCCCTTTATGGCCAAAAAAACCCCCCAAAAATCAGTTATTATTATTAGCTAAACGAGAATTTTTAGAAAGATGCGGTTTTTTGCATATGGTAGGGTACATTAAAGACTACAAATAAGCCGAATATTATCAAAATCGTTAGAGCCATTTTTTTATAAAAAAATAATAACTGATTTTTTGGGGTTTTTCAGCCCAAAAGGGAATTGTTTTTCGTGCATCTATACAGGCGTACTTGACATGTCTGGTGCAAATTTGTTTGAAATCGATCGAATAGTTTTCGCTCTAGCTTTGTATACTTACAGACATACATACATTTTGTAAAAATCACTTTTTTGGACTCTGGGGGTCCCGAAACGGATATTTCCACAAAAATCTCAACATCGATTTTTTTTGCGATCACTATACTTTCTTTATACTATAGTATAGTGAGAAAGTAAACAGTTAATTTCTTTCAAAACTGATTTGATTGATGGAGAGCTTAAAAATTCTTTCAACACTGTTTGGTGGGGAGTTTGAAAATTGTGTCGACGATGTTTGGCGGGAAATTGAAATATATTTGTTGAAATCAAAGCTAGAGAGCGAAAACTATTCGATCGATTTCAAATTTTCGATAGTTTTGACATTTAAAAAAAAAACCCCTTTTTCGCAAAATAACAGTTATGATTTAAAAAAATAAAAAACCACTCTAACGATTCTGATAAAATTTGGCTTATTTGTAGCCTTTAATGTACCCTACCATATGCAAAAAACCGCATCTTTCTAAAAATTATCGTTTAGCTAATAATAATAATAATAACTGATTTTTGGGGTTTTTTTGGCGAAATGGAGAAAACTGTTCGATCGATTTCAAACAAATTTGCACCAGACGTGTCAAGTAGGCCTGGATAGATGCACGAAAAACGGTTTTGAAAATTTTTAAAAAACAACCCCCTTTTTCGCAAAAAAACAGTTATTTTTTTACAAAAAAACCGCTATAACGATTTTGATATACGGGGTTACATACGGTGGTTGGCATGCGAAGCACACAATGCACTGTGTATTGATAATATTCCCAATATGCGGTTTGGCGAGCGAAGCACGCAATGCATTTTGTATTGAAAATACTCCCAATACGGGGGTTGGCTTGCAATGTACTGTGCGTCGGCAACTTCTCATAGTGTTCAGTGTCAAGCTCACATGTGCGACTTAGCAGTGAACGTGTTAATAATTTAAATATGTTTGTGTGAAAGTATGTGCCAGTTTCTGTTACCGTTTATTAAGTCTGTTTTAGGTTTACCGATTTGAAACAAAAATACTTAGGTATTATTTACTTACTTAGTATTTATTTGGATACAGTAGAGTCCCGGTTATCCGCCATAAACGGGCCGGTGGAAGGGCGGATAAGCTAAAATGGCGGATAATAGGGAGGGTTGAACAAATAATAGACGTTTTACACCATTAATACTTTTTATTGTAAATTTAATGAGTAAATACGATATTTTGCAGTAATACTATGTAATAGAAAAGAAAAATAATGGAATAGTTATTTTCAATGAAATTACGAAATTGAATGACAAGATTGTTAGGATAAATACAGTAAAGGCACAATATAATACTGTACATAAAAAGTCCCGAAACTAATTACAGTTCGAATAAATTTAATGCAGAATTATCTGTACAAACAGAAAATTCAGATCAAGATTAAATAACACAACATAAACTACTGTACGGTACTTTCACCATATCATACTCAAAAACTTAATGTTAACGAATAACCTCACTGCACGCACTAAACACTTAGAGAGACACAGTTGTTTACAAAACGAGTTTGTACGAGCTGACAGTAAGCGGGTCGGGCCAGTGGTAGTGGGGGAATTCTCATGGTACAGTCAGACACAGAGCACGTACATTAACACCCGCAAGCTATCGCAGTCACGTACGCTCACTGACGCTTGCAAGTTATCGCAGACACGTACCGCTACAATCACTGACGCCTACAATTAAATTAAATAAGTGCCGCTGGTGTGGCGGATAACACGGAATGGCGGATAACCGAATGGCGAATAACCGGGACTCTACTGTACTTATTTTTATTTTGGATATTTTTTGCAAATAAACATTTACTAAAAACACTCTTTACAACTGATTAAAGTAAGCAATTTCCCGCTTTATTAATTCTTGTTTATGTAACTAAGTTTAATATTCTATCTACAAAATGTACCAAGTTTTATATACCGGTATCTTAGATTTCATTCCTGTAGCTTCGTTAGTAAAACCTCTGAAGCCAAGTAATCTTGTCTTCTCGTCCCCTACTTCCGTTGTAATAGCTCCCCGCCAAACAGCGTTGAAAGAATTTTCAAGCTCTCCCCAAACAACGTTGAAAGAATTTTGAAGCTTTCCTTCAAGCAAATCAGCGATGAAAGAAATTAACTATTTTACACAGGTTTCTTTGTGCCCATCAAGACTGAGGCACGAAGCACTAAATATACTCCTTTGGCGCGATTTCATTCATATCAATTCTTTTTTCGGCTATGGAGATTTTCTTGCGGGCCAATTTTTACAACAGGGTTGTTTTTTGGGACATATCACATCTTTTTCCATGAAGGAGAAAAAGGAAAACTCTATCAATCATGGGCGCCGGGAGATATGTGCAAGACGGTGCAGTTGCACCCCCTGGCTCAAAAAATAAAGAAAAATTTACTCTAGGAAAACTAAA
>JAGFPH010000436.1:74698-89794 GCA_018207615.1 Philaenus spumarius | reverse complement strand
TTTTTCTAAAAATTCTTCCTTTTCGAGATATTAGCAACTTTATGTCAATTTATTTCAACACGTTTAGGGCCGCCATTTTGGTTAGAGTGGACCTTTCGAAGTCCGGTTTGCGGCAATTTGTTCTACTAACTAAGACCTTTAATTTTATACCAAACTCGACCTATGCTGCTATTTAAGAATTTTGTCTGACACTTGTGGGCCGTCCCCCTTAAGGGATAAAAAAGTGATAATACCTTAAAAGAGTAGACATTTATGGCTATTATTGATATACCAAGTCTCATTACTTTATCTATAATGGTAAAAAGTATATTACACCGTTCCGGGACTTTTCAATCACACTGTATAATAATGTATGTAAATAAAAATGTTTTAAAACTTGAGTTTCTTGTCCTTGTTTTACAACCTGTATTTAGAGTATTTTTAAAATATTTCTTGTAAAGACTATGGGCTATAAAATTAGAAATTATACAAAATTTCCACTCGTCAGAAATAGAATGATCAGTGAGTGGTATTTTGATGTATCATATAATATATTTATCTTTTTCTTTATATAAAGCAAGGTTAGAATTGTATTCTTAATTTTTTTAAAAATAGTTTTAAAAATTACTTTACAAGATCGTAAGGACAGATATTTTAAGTGTTTTCTATAATTACAACAAAGATTTAAAATATATATACATTTGTATACCGGTATTCAATTTATTGCCTCTAAAATATCATAATACTTATTTTTTACTTAAGGGTCTGCTCCAGTAAACGAGAAATCAACAGGAAACGCTAGCGCCTCTCACTATATCCCTATCTAAACAGTGCAATTTCTTGCGCTGACATTGCCTCATTTCAAACCATTTTATAAGTCTATCTTTTGTAATTGAGTGTTGAAAAAAAAAACTGAATATTTTTTATAAAATTTCGGATCCAACTTGCAAATTATTTTTCATTATTATTTTTTTATTGTGTTAGGAAAAAAATTCAAACTTTGTACTCACAAAATGTCAATTACATAACAAATTTCAAAAAAATTTTAATTGCAAGACGGATGCGTATTGTGACTGTGCTTAAAATGAGACCTTGCAAACAATTTTATGATAAAAAGTAAACGAAATAAATGGTTTGAAATTTAACATTGCTCTTATGGGATAAAAATCCAAGATGGACGCCACTACAGCAGAACCTGGGTCTGCTGTAGTGGCGGCCATCTTGGATTGTTATCCTGTAAGAGCAATTTTAAATTTAAAACCATTTATTTAATTTATTTATTATCATAAAGTTTGCAAGGTCCTATTTTAATCACAGTCACAATACGCATCTGTTTATCTTTTTAAATTTTTAAAATCCTGTTCATTTGTCACGTAATTGACAAATTTTTTTCTTACACAATAAAAAATGTATAGTTAAAAAGTTAATCGCAAGTCAGATCCGCAATTTTATATAGAATATTCAGTTTTTTTTAGCACGCAATTACAAAAGATGGATTTATAAAATGGTTTTAAATGAGGCACGGTGTCAAATTTCAGACCATTACGTCAAACCATCTCTGAGAAAAAAAAGCTGCGACAGACAAGTGGTGATGCAATTAGTGTTCAGTTTTCTTTGGTGCGGAACAGTACTAGGATTAAACTATGGGAAACAGAGGAAAAACCCTATTAAGTTAGGTAACACTAATAAATTATGTATATTTATTTTTTACAATGCAAATTTAAAGCACTTTTTTAACATTCTCAGCTCAGAGCAATCTTGTGAATTGAATCTGTTATTATTTTCTGAGGGTTTGCCCGGAAAGTAGAACTGTTTAGAATTTTTTTGAATGCCGCAACTCCATCCAACCTGAAACAAAATTACAATACCACTTAATACAATTAATTACTTGTACAAGGGTGTGTCAAATATAAACTGGACTTTTTAATATACATTTATTGATCATGAAAAAAATACAAACAACACCTTTAACTTTTGTTTGTCAAAATAATAGGCTGCTTGATTTTCCCAAAGTTTTTGAAGCTTGAGAAACTTCAATGAAACTTTGAGGTCGAGTGGTCAACCAATTCCGCACAAGATCTTCGTCGATTGATCTCCTCGCAGCACAAAATATAATAAAGCACAAATCTGGTCTATAGAGTTGTCCAATATTTGCAACCTGACCTTTTTTTATTTTCATTCAGAATGCTCCTAGCAGGCTTTTCTAAAGCCAAGATAGTCTGGTTTGATGACATGAACACGTCCATGGTTGATACCTCTGAAGCGATTTTAACAACAATCAACCACCAGTCACCTTCGGTAAGCTCAAAACTGTATGCATTTTGTCATTTGTAAGACTTGATCTTTAGCATCGATTGTTAGGCCTGTATTACACTATCAAAGATCTTTGATCAACTTATTGCTCCAATCAAACACTCCCAAGTAAAAATTTCGGATGGTTCAGCGTTTTCCGTCGTTAAAACTTATAATCTGCTCATTAAAACAATGGTGGTTCATTCATGGTTCTACTCACGAAAGAAAAGAGAGAAACAACCCACCTATTCATAACATATTTTAATATATCTTCTCTTATGTAAAAGGCTGTATCCGAGTTACTGTAATTTAAATTTTGATGTCCCGGTGGTTATGCTATTTGAAAATGAAAAACTGAAATGCAGAAATGGTACAAAATGATGGTACAATTTATGAGAACTTAAGTATTGAAAAGTCAAATATATTGATTAATTTTGTAACAAAATTAATTATAAATTCAGGAGTTTAAAAATAAAAAAAGTGATAAAGTACAATTAATTACAAAGAATTAAGATTGTAACTAGATTAATTGCAATGGAATAAAATTGCTACGGTATTGACAATTCATAGTATTAATATTCGAAACTAAGATGAGTCTATATTATTAAAATATAACCACTATTGATTGCTTTTTCTTTTCATAGTACTGTATATGTGTAAATTTAATATATTTACATGATGAATAAAGTTTGCTGATGATTATTACACTGCTGTACTATAACTTTGAATATTAAAGGATAGATCACTGTTTGCCGATGCTTTTTTGAGATACAGTAGAGTCCCGTTATTCCGAAAATCCGGCTATTCCGAACAGAGTTCAGAATTTTTTTTGATTTTTCGTTCATATTATAAAATGTATGCATGGATCACGATACTTCCAACGGAACCTTTGTAGAGAATTAAAAAACATACAAAATGGTTTTTGAAGACCCCGATCGGACCATTTCTCACCGAGAAAAGTCGGGAAAACGCTTACTAATTACCATTTTCAAAAGTTCATATCTTTGTTAATTTACAATTTTAAGGGCAGATCTTTCTTAAAATGATTGTTTAGTATGTGTACTTCAAACAGGCGAAAGATGAAATTTTTGTCGCATTAATAGTTTTTGCACAATTGCAGTATAAACAATTTAGGCCTTTATTTTGCAAAATGCAGAGAAGAGAATGGCACATCAGGCTGTTGTTTCCCCCACTACCACTATTGCAAATTTACCGTCAGCATCGGTCTCAAATTTACACGTTTCGCGCTGTGTTCTTAAGCATTTTTATCATACTTTATCAACCTTATTGAAAAATCGCAGATATACGAATTGTAGGTTTTAATGTCTACTTTCAGAATCTGTTAGTAAATGTGGTAAATTTAGATCGGGCTACTCAGGTTAATTGAGCGCATTATGCAAGATAATAATGGCCTAAAGTGTTTAAAGTGCAATGTGCGAAAACTATTAATTCGTTAAATTTCATCTTCTTCCTGTTTGAAGTATACATAATAAACAATCATTTTAAGAAAGATCTGCCCTTAATATTGCAAATTAACAAAGATATGAACTTTTGAAAATGGTAATTTTTAAGCGTTTTCTGACTTTTCTCAGTGAAAAATGTTCCAATCAGAAATTATAAGAGTAACGAATGATTGGAAGACAGTGTTAGAAAGTTTAAATCTTCTTTTAAACAAGTCTGTCTAACGATTATGAGCCTTAGAAAAGTGGCAAGTTTTGTGTCTTTTCTTTGCGCTTTCCTGCGCGGCATCATCTTTTTAGACAACTACAATTTTAAAACGATGTTTAAATATGTAAATATACGTTTTAGAACAAATTTGTAAATACAAAAATAATTTTTTAAAACATTTCCTTTCCAATGGTTTTTATTTTATTGAGATTGGATGATTTTTAGAGGGTGAAATGTTCAATACAATCAGACAAAACAATAGTGCTGTCTGCCACTTGCTCGGCGGGCTGAGACGACACTATAGTGTTATTTGGCGCTTGTAGGGTTAAATCAAACATATAAATCAGGCCTTAAAAAAATGTTTTTTGGGGTCATGACCCTCCCCCTGTATCCGCCCCTGCTTGAGAGGGTGGATGGCCGGAGTGAGCTGCAACGACCACTACAGATTGTGTCATTAAGAATGTCGAATCACTAGTTAAGTACTACAGGGTCATTGGAGGAGATGAAAACGATTGCATTTCAAAACTAAAGGTAGAAGTAAAACTATGAGTATCAAAGTGGAAAAGGGCTACATCTGATAAGAAGACAACTTTACTGAACTATGCAGTTGATTGTTTAGAGTTTTGTTCACCTGAAGTGTATCCTTCGCTAAGGAGATTACTCTTAATTTTATGTGCTCTTCCGGTGTCAACAGCAACAGCTAAAAGATCTTTCTCAACATTAAAATTGATAAAAACTTGGTTGAGAAACCATTGTGGGCAAACTCGTTTGACAGGCCTAGCGTTATTATATATGCAAAGAGACATCTATATGACAAGAAAAAAGTTATAGATAGGTACGTTGAAAAGGGAGGGAAAAGGAGAAAAACAGTGCTTTCCAAAAAACTTTAATTTGTACAGTGAGTTTATTTTCTGGATCTTCAAGATCAGAGTAATTTTATAATATTTTAAGGCTTTTATTTTCTATGTAGACCCTATATTGGATATTTTTAATTGTGCAAATAATAGAGCTTTTTCGACAGATTTCTTCACCTGTCTTTTTTCCCTTCCTAGGTTATTTCTCTCTTTATTAAAAAATTGTGAGGGGTTTGATATAAATAGCTAATAAGCTAAATGTTTTAAGTTTTGCTGTTTTGTATAACTTAATAGAAAGGAAAGTACAGTCCTTCATTCTATTCTTTATACTCTTGGTGATAAGAACACACAAATAAGACGATTAAATTTAACAGCAAAACTGACATCACAAAACTAGGGAGCATTTCTTTATAACTTACTGCCTTATTAATCACAAATCCCCGACCTATTTATATTTATTTGATTTTTAAAACTTTTAATTACTTTTGTTTTGTATTTGTCACAAAACAAAACAAAACGGATCCAAATAAATTCATTTTACTTAGGTAACCCGAAAAAGTTATTAAAAACTCAAAATATTATACAATAAGTTATTTATTTCAAACACCCTTTTTAGACGTTAACTGGGAAATCAATTTTGTTTTATTTTGTGAGAAGCAGGAGATAACACAAAGGAAAAAGAGGACAGTTTTACACTTATCTGTTATTAGTTTTAAGTGCCAGAGAGAGTTAAGAAGCCAATTTCAGAAGGTATTTTTTTTTAATTTTTCCGGTGGAGAGGCCGGCCTTCCCAGAATGTACATCTTTAAAGACTGCCCGTCCCCACAAAAATTCACTGGTGAAAAGTAATAAGCTGTTTTATATTTGTCCTTTGGACCAGAATATAAATAGATCATTTACGACTTAAGAACAGGTTTTAAAACAGCTCATTTCTGTAAAAAATTATGTACGTGCAAATTAATACTATTTAAATGTGATTCTTTATCTTACACTGAATAAACCCACTGACTAATGGCTAAAGGACTTATAGTTAAGTCGCTCACTCTCTTGTTAGGTTATAAATGGAATCTTTAGGCACAGGTCCTAAGGACATGCTCTAACACAGCTCATTACTTCTTAGTAAAAAATATTAAGAGCAAGTTAAAATTAGTTATTGTTCAGTGAACTGGCAACCTAAATCTGCGCGTTTAATTTGTGGGCAGTAAATTTGTTTGCACGCTGGCTAGTAATCAGCTGGTAAATGAACTCTTATACAACATAGTTGTAGGAAAATAAATTATTATAGCCTACACTGCATTAATAACTGTATACAGTAATCCTACTTTCTTGAGGTTGGGCCCATGTACTAACAAAATAGGTTAGATAGCCGCAAGCCTACTTCGTGTAAAATATTAATAACTTTACACTTAGTTTTTTTATGAACAATTAAAAAATGCAATTTAGTGTTTGTACTTACAATTCTTTTTTTCTGTCTTTAGCTTTTTTAGTTCCTTTTTTCTTCAATACTTTCCGTAAATTTTTATCTTGAGACTTTGTGGTTAAATCAGGTTCATCATTTTTCTGTAATTTTAAATCTACCACTGCAACTTCCGGATCTGATTTTACAACAGATTTCCTTTTCTTTCGTTTGCTACTGGCTTCTTTCTTCATTTGTTCAAGAGCATCAATTTCTACAAAAATTTTTTATTTTTATTTATCTTTACAAAGTACTGCATTTTGCGGTTTTGACAAGCCTTTTGTCATTTTTTTAAAAAGCTTCTGTAATATATCCTAAAACATTTTGTTATTCAATTTCCCTTTTGTTCTGGTTGTTGAAAAAGCAACAATTATAAAATTTATCACAAATTGACCACCAAATAATCAAATTATAATTTTTTGACTTACAGACTGAAAGAAATAATAAAACCACAAAGATTCCCAGTGGCATAGGAAATTAAATAACAATATGGATAAATTTTTTTCAGAATACCCACAAAATTAATTTTCAATTTCCTTGACTCTAGACATATCAAATAACTTTCAAATTAATAATTTTTCTTAAAAGATATTTTACCTTTAAGTGGGTATTCAGGGTGTCTAGTGATATGACCTTTTTAAATTCTCTGACTTTTCCCTGACTAAATAACTTTTTCCCTGACCAATTTTATAAAAAGCAACAAACAAAACCATCCTAATTTAATTTTAGTAAATCAATCAAATTATATTGGTGAGCAAATAAATTTTTAGGGAATTAATTAAATATTTAATTAAACACGGTAATATTATAACAGTTCAATATTTAATACTATTTATGTTAATGTACCAACCACCAGCAGTTGCAAATTACGCGTTTATGACTATAAATATTGAATTACTCAAATTATATATTATTACATTATAACAAAAGAAATAACTACAATAATTGGGTTTTGTAATCCAGCTACCAGTACAGATTTGCATTGAATATTTAATTAATTGAAGATACCCAAATTTGAAAACATTTAATAGCCTAATAAAACTAACATTTTTAGAAATAGAACGTTAGAGAAAGGTTTCAAAGTCATATCACGGCAAGTGCATTGGAACAAGCTGCCACAATCACACGCTTAACTTGCCGATAATTGTTTTTACGTATCAGAATACATAGTTTTCTTATTGATTAATTTAGAAGTTCATCTTATCTTTAATGTTTATTTTCTCAATTAAAAATTGTATTAATCTATGATTTTAAATAGTTATTTTAACTATTTTACTTAGAAATGTTATTTTTCCCTGACTTTTCCCTGATTTTTTAAAGAAAAGTAAAATTCCCTGACTTTTTCAGGTTTTCCCTGTTGCTAGACACCCTGGTATTACACGCAGCATGCTGCTCTGCAAGTTGCTCATGTAATAGGGCTTAGAGGTCATGTGCAAGCTGATATCAGCATGCTGACAAACATCGGATCTTTTTGATATTTTCAGAAGCGGACATCAGCTTTACGAAGTGAGCATGCATCTGATCCCTTCCCTTCCAGCGTCAAGTATGAAAAGTAACCTTGACCTCTCCACCTAGCAAACTCTTCACTTGTAGTGCTGCAAGCTGTCGCGTGTAATAGGTCAAGCAACATTTCCATCGGCATGCTGTGCAGCAATCTGCTGAGTGTAATACCCCCTTTAAAAATGATTTTCAGTTGCATTACTTTGGAGCAGGAAAACATCGGGACAACTTCTCTCATCTATTGATTACACATTAAAGTTTTATGCAAAATTATTCTGTTGAATGTATTTGGACGAACATAAAAATAAGATGCCTTTAGTAAAACTAAACTGCTTATAAAGCATATTTTAGTTTTGTTGGAGCATTTTACTAATGTAATAAATTACTCAAGATTGACTCCGCTCACTGAGTTTTATGCACTTGATGGTATTGCATACCCTTACGAGGGAGTTACCTCAATTTTCCCAGACTTTTTGAAAAGGCTTGTTTTTAAAACTTTCCGATCTAAAACCAATTTCCCTTACTTTCCAGGTCTAGGAAAACAAGAGTTAAAAAGATATTTCACAAAAATCTACACAGTAGAGATAGGGGATATTTCTCTACCAGACCCTTTCGAGCTAATATAGTACAGTAAACTTAGACCAAGAAATAGCCAAACTGGGGAATTGAAAATAAAAAAACAAAGGTCTGATTGTTGGACGTTGTTCATTACCCTTCACTCTAAATGTGGTAAAAAGCCTCCACCGAAATAGCGTCGGGTTAGGGGGTGGAAGGTGCAAAAACTGTGTGTTTTTTAGGTTTTTTGCAAATATCTTGTAAACGCTTCACTTTGGAGCTTAGTTTGTTCAATAACTTTTTAAAGTAAGTTGAATTCTCTACAAAAATGGTTCTACACTCCTTTTTGCTGCAATCAATAGTTTTGGAAATATTTAGGGGGTATAGTAAGGTATTTCTGTAGGTGTGGTTGAACAAATGTTTAAATTAACAATTTCTTGTCGATTTACCGTATAGTTAAAAATAGGGGTTGTTCTGATAATACAGTTTAGCAGACGTATGGTTGAATGTTTGATGGACCCTTTGCTCTAAATGTGGTAATAATGTCTCCACCGAAATAGCGTCGGGTTTAGGGGGTGGGAAGTGTGGAGGGTGTAAAAACTGTGTGTTTTCTAGGTTTTTATCAAATATCTCGTACACCCTTCACTTTAGAGCTTAGTTTGTTCAATAACTTTTAAGGTATGTTCAATTTTCCACAATTATGGCTCTATACATTTTTTTTGGCTGCGATCAATGGTTATGGAGATATTTAGGGGGTAAAGTAAGGTCTGTAAGTATAGTTGAACAAATGTATTTTTTGTCGATTTAACGCATAATTAACATTAGGGGGTTGTTCTGATAATACAGTTTAGCAGACATGTGGTTGAGTATTTGATGGACCCTTTGATCTAAATGTGGTAAAAAAGTCTCCACCGAAATAGCGTCAGGTTTAGGGGTGGGAGGGGGCGAAAGTTGCAAAAACTTTGTGTTTTTTAGGTTTTTTGCAAATATCTTGTAAATGCTTCACTTTGGAGCTTAGCTTGTTCAATAACTTTTTAAAGTACGTTGAATTCTCTACAAAAATGGTTCTACACTCCTTTTTGCCTCTACAGAAATGGTTCTACACTCCTTTTTGCTGCAATCAATAGTTTTGGAAATATTTAGGGGGTAAAGTAAGGTATTTCTGTAGATATGGTTGAACAAATGTTTAAATTAACAATTTCTCATTGATGTACCGTATAATTAACATTAGGGGGTTGTTCTGATAATACAGTTTAGCAGACGTATGGTTGAATGTTTGATGGACCCTTTGCTCTAAATGTGGTAATAATGTCTCCACCGAAATAGCGTCGGGTTTAGGGGAGGGAAGTGTGGAGAGTGTAAAAACTGTGTGTTTTCTAGGTTTTTTGCAAAATCTCGTACACCCTTCACTTTAGAGCTTAGTTTGTTCAATAACTTTTAAGGTATGTTCAATTTTCCACAATTATGGTTCTATACATTTTTTTGGTTGCAATCAATGGTTTTGGTCATATTTAGGGGGTAAAGTAAGGTCTGTAAGTATAGTTGAACAAATGTATTTTTTGTCGATTTAACGCATAATTAACATTAGGGGGTTGTTCTGATAATACAGTTTAACAGACATGTGGTTGAGTATTTTATGGACCCTTTGATCTAAATGTGGTAAAAAAGTATCCACCGATATAGCGTCAGGTTTAGGGGTAGGAGGAGGTGGAAGGTGCAAAAACTTTGTGTTTTTTAGGTTTTTTGCAAATATCTTGTAAAACCTTCATTTTAGAGCTTAGTTTGTTCTATAACTTTTTAAAGTATGTTAAATTCTCTACAAAAATGGTTCTATAAGTTTTTTTTTATTCATTCAATAGTTTTGGAGATATGGAGGAAATAAAGTAAGGTATTTCTGTAGGTATGGTGGAAAACGTGTTTAAATTAACAATTTCTCGGCGATTTACCGTATAATTAACATTACAGGGTATGTTTTGATAACACAGTTCAGCAGACATGTGGTTGAGAGTTTGATGGACCCTTTGCTATAAATGTAGTAATTAGTCTCCATCAAAATAGAGTTGGGTTTTAAGGTGGTAGTGGTGGAAGGTGTACCATCTTTAAAGAAATAATGACAACTTGGAATGCGTGCTGGGCTAAGACGAAGATGGTACATACAATCCTATAAGAAATGAAACTTTACCAAGTACAGCAAGGATCTGTAACCTTACCTTATTTAAAGTTGATACTGAACACTTGAGTTAGCTATTTACAGGAAATAGAATACAATTCGTATAACAACAGTAAAAATATTTTAGTAAAAAACAATTAGTAAAAATATTTACTAAGATAAGTTTTGTATTTATACTGCTATGAGTTATACATGTATATCTTTAGGCTATTAATATTAAATAGGTAATTTATTACAATGCCATATACAGTATAGTCCCGATTATTCGACCTAATTGGGACCAACGAAAAATCGGATAAGTGTAAAAGTTAATCATTTCTTTAAAACATCTGTAATTTTTTTGCCGTACCGATGCGGACCTTTTTCTTGCGGCAAGGTCACGCCAATACTTCATTGACATGACATCAGTTGCAGTTGCTTCCGGTTGTCGTTAAATGTTAGTTAAGACTGATTGAAACATTTTTACTGCTTCTGAATGGCTTAACACATTTTCTTCTTTCTCTAAATCAACTTCACTGTCACTCTCCGGATTACACTCTACTCCTGCACAATTAACTATTGTTGAAATTATGTCACCGTCACTCAGTTCAAATTGTTCGTCCTCGTTCATCCATTCTTCAATATCGTTTTCATCAGCTTCTTCACAACCAGGAATCTTTTGTAGCAACTGGATCAGATTACATGAATCGTCCAGTGATAAAATATCATTTGTCATCATTCATTCATCATATTTCTACATTATCAACTGAATTTAAAACTTTGATCTGGGTATTGTATGAGTTAGGATTTTGTTCCAACATTCAGAAAAATACATTCCAAAAATATCTACAAAATTTGTTCTTTGTCCATGTCATAGATAATTTTTGAAAGAAGTTTGTGGCTGTAACTTTTTTAAGTGATGCAAAAACTCCATGATCTATGGGCTGGCACGATGGAGTAGAATCTGGCAGCAGGAACATTACTTTTATATCTCCACTTATTAACTAATCAACATTTGGATGACATGCTGCATTATCTAAGACGGAGGTTCTCAACCTGGGGGGCGTAGAAGAATTCCAAGGGAGGTGTGAGTGTATTAAATAATAAAATATTATCAAGGACAAACAGTGCCAGCCCACTCATGACTATTACATGCCATCCTAAAACAGATCCTAGATTACGGTACATCAAATAAATTTGTATTTAGTTCTTTGATTTTATGTATTCTGATAATAATACGTTCAAAATAAAGTTATGTGTAACAAAATTAAATTTTGTGTGTGACATTATCTATATTTTCATTTAATAATCAGCTTCAGATTCAAATTCCAATTGTACTACTTGTATTAAACATGAATGGTGGTGGTATGGGGGAGGCGCGACCTCACATCGGTGTTCAAAGAGAGTACAGAACCTGAAAGGTTGAGAAACCCTGATCTAAGAGAAGAATAGCTTTTGCAGACAAGTTAATTGATTTCAGGAATATTTTGACCGATGGGACAAACTCTTAAAAAAAACATTTACAAAAGATATCCGAATCCATCCAGGCATGTCGTTGGTTTTTATAAGTCACTGGAAATGCAGCCGTCTTTAAATTTTTTTAAATGGCCGAGGTTTTTTATATTTTCCTATTCAAAGTAATTTTAATTTAAGGTTTCCTGTAGCATTACTACAGGCAAGTCTAGTAACTCCCTGTTGCATCATCTTGAAGCCAAGTGATGATTTTTCTTCTTGTGTTGCTAAAGATTTCTTAGGAAGCATCTTAAAATTCAAACCACTCTCGTCGCAGTTATATAACTGCTCTCCTGTCAGTCCTTCATCATCAATTAATTTATGGAATCTTTTCCTAAAATTGTCGATGTCTTGCGAATCTGCTGATAACTTTTCGCCGCAGACAGTTAATTGTGTCAATCTAACCAACCGATGCTAGATGTAAAACCTTCTTTGCCATCTTTGAATTCTTTTTGGAACATAAGTACTTTTTGCTGCAGAATAGGACCTGAAATAGGCACTCCTTTATTGATCTGCTGAGAAAACCATAAACATAATACCTCACTTGTTTTTTCATACTCACAGCATTTCATACTTTCTCTATTTTTAAGAACATCCTCTGAATGACGATCGCAACTCCATTTTTCTAGCTCTTGTCTCTTTCTTTTCCAATCACCAACAGTAACTTTTCCTATGCCAAGCTCATCAGCAACTTTCTGCATAGTTTCTCTATCCAGTCTTTTTAAAGCTTCTAGCTTTGTCTCAATTGAAAGAACGTCCTTCTACCTCTTTTTTTTAGATTACAGTACAGAAAAGCTCTTTATTTCACCACAAGAATGCGTGAAAAGAAACTTACTCACACTTAAAACCGGTAATCACACTGCGGTAGCTGAAACAGAACTGACTCGATGACCCATTACGTGAAATAGTAGGAGTGGTGAGTGTACTGGTGCCCCGTCTCCGTTACCTTGGTTACGGCACTAGAGCTATTACGAAACCATTATTACCTGTCACATAATTTTCGTTGACTATACACTCTTACATTCGCATACCGAATTGTACAATTCACTGTACTAGGTTACAGTATTTCAAGCAAACTATGTAAAGTACTTTTTGAAGAAAGAATATTAATGATCAATATTATTGTAGGTATTGAAAAAAGAACAGTTTTAATCAATGTCTTATATACTTCATAAATAAGTTATATACTGTTGCCACTAACGGAATGTCGGAAAACCGAATGTTAAATAATCGAGACTGTACTGTATTTTGATTTGTTCAATGTCCAAGATATTTTAGTCATAAAATGCCATAAATAATTTTAGGAAAAGTCAATTAAAAGCGTATTAAAAATGAATTTAAAATAATTTGTTGTAACAATACAACTATTTTTAAGCAATAAAACAAAATTAATGACACATGGGCGCCGGGAGATAGGTGCAAGACGCTGCATTTGCATCCCCGGCTCAAAAAAAGAAAGAAAAAATTGGCTCTAGGAAAACTAAATAACCACAAGTAGTGCTTTTTTACAAAATATTTTGTATTGAACCAAATCATTAATCTAGCAATATTATGAATCCTATCACAACATTTATTAAGATACATAAAAACTTGTAATCAGTTATATTTCAAACAAAAACTTCAACATTCTTGGCTTCTATCCAAACTTATTGATTGCTAAATCAACTAGTTTATCATTCGCCTGCAATAGTATGTTACGTTCATGTTCTTAGTGGTAATTTCCGTAAGGTCCGTTTGTTTATATGTAAGTCAGTAACGCGCCGATATCTCGGGTGTGTCGAATAAAGAGAGTTGTGATTAAGTGGAACTTTCATAGAGAAAAACTTGAAAGGTTTCCTGTGATATTATGATGGTTTAAAACAAGTTTTAGGAGGTTTATTTTTTGAAAATTCCCCGGACCCTCCATTTTTCTGGGGTATTCTAGACCCCCGGGGTTTTTGTAGCCCCCTGTTTTGAAACCTCCCGGCGCCTATGGAATGACATATAAGTTGAGTTATATAATTAGGAAGTTTCCTTAATACAGTATGTAAACAATATTCAATTTCTGGCATTGAATAAAACTGCGACTATAATGAAACAATATTTCGTATTGTCGATGCACACGCTAGATCTAGTCGCTAAGATTGTCACCGGTATAAAAGTCACAGCAGGACAATACAATATTTTATATCAATCGATTCACACGGTAGGCTAGTCATTCAAGGTAACTGAAGTTACCGGTCTATAAAAAGTAACTGGATCGACCATCTCTACTTTAGGCTACACAGTAGAATAAAATTTTGTGTAAAAATGATTTCACCCCAAACAATATACTTACTGCTTAAAAACAATGCATGCTTTAGTTTCCGTTTTTCAACCTTTGTCAACAACTTTCCATCTTTATCATATTTACAAGACTTTGCTATAGATCGAACGCTAACTTTGTCATCTTCAAGCAAAGATTTCTTTACCAAATCAAAATTTATATAAATTCCATCAAAAATGTTACTTTTCACTGGCCAGTCTTTAATAGGTAACCCTTGAATATCTTTGGGTTCTTCTGAAGCATTAGCAGCAGCAGCGAGTCTGGCACTCGCAATATGGAATTTTTCCCGTGCTCGTTTTACTTTACCCATTATGTAGTCTTTGCCTTAAGGAAAGAGAGAAGTGTTGACAATCTGAAAATAAAATGTTTATAGTTTTACAAAAAATGTCTAAACAAGATTAAAGAAAGAAAAATAGAGTTCTTTCCAACCAACCAGATGTCAAGAGTACGGGACGGGAGTGAGAAAAATTTGTTAGAAGTGAAACTGTTCTACTACCATAAAACAATATGTAAACAAACTGAGAATATTTTTAAAGAGTATTTGCACATCTATGTATAAGCAGCTCTGCCCTGTCTTACTGACATAGAATCAACGTAGAGTAAAAACTACTTAAGATAAAAATACAAAATTTGTTAACTATATTCTTATGAGGTCATAGATGCAAAATAAGAAAGATTTTTGCAAAAAGTTAGATTTCAAAGCGTAAAAATAGTGAAAATTTGGAGGCTCACGCCCAGTCCTATTACAGATAAAAAAGAATTTAGCAACACTGATTAAGAATACCGCCTGTCTGCAGAGCTTTTAATACCGCCAAACTACTAAGGG
>JAGFPH010000436.1:45316-74688 GCA_018207615.1 Philaenus spumarius | reverse complement strand
GTGCATATCTGTAATTTGTTCAGATCCAATACTGGCTATCTGATACTTGTTCATTAGTCCTGATTAAGAATTTAGCAACACATGTTTGTTAAATGCATTTACATTCATTACCATACAGGCCCGGATTTTTAAATAGGCTGAGTAGGCAGCAGCCTAGAGCGGCAAATTTTTAGTTGTGGCAATGAAGAAATTATTTTTTTAAACTGAATATAAACCCTTTGGACTTTATTTAACAGCAAATGAACCCTTTGGCCTGATGAAGATCAAAGTGGAGAAATAAACTTTGCCGGAACGAACTAAGAATGAATACGTTTCTATTGATAATTAATACACTCTTTTATTGGTGAGTTCAAGAAAAGACGAATTTGCCTATAACGAGTTTCAAGACAGGTTTTACTTCTTATCTCAGTTGTATGAAGTCACGAAAGATATGTATGAGGAATTAAGAAACTAATCTCTACCACATCTATACACACAATTTTGATTCTGATTTCCTTGAAAAGTTCATCCATTTCCAAAAGTACTGTGTTGCAGGTGCAGATATGAGCAACCAGTAGAAAAATTGTTGCAAGGAATTTCAAAGTTTCACGATGTAATTCCCTACCCTAGAAGATGTACCCGAATTTGGGTATCGCAAGAGGAATAAACCTGTGCATACCTGATACAAATTGTGCTGGAGAACATAGTTTTTCCAATCTTCGTTAAAAACTGCGAACCAGCATTTCTGAAGGAAGGTTGAACTCACTTTCGTTACTGTTTATTGAGCCAAAACCCACAAAAACACTTTTGTATGAGGACATCATAAATAAGTTTCTATTTAAAAATCCCGCAAGAAAATTATGTAAATTTGAACATCAATGAAGGTGCAAAATGTATCTAAAAATACGAATCTAAATACGGTACACAAATAATGGGAGCTGCAAATCGGATCAAGCCTACAGGCGGCAAAGTCCTAAATCCGGCCCTGTTACCATAGCAACCAACTTGGCAGATTCAGAATCAGGTAATTATTCTTCACAACTAACTGTTCTATTTTAAATTAGGTAAAAACAAACACTGACAAAAAAGGCTTTTACTATTTAAGTCAAACATCTAGTGTTAGCCTACACATATTATATTCTTTCCTTTAGTTGGCAATATCAAAATTTGTTTGAAGAGGTAATTTTGTATTATTTAAACATAGGCCTAAGTGGTGAAATTACAACGCATCCCGAAGTTCCAATTATTGGGGGGGGATCAAAGTGTGTCTCTGTCCTAATCAATCGTCATTTCTGTGAATACATCAGAGTATACAATAATCTGTTTGCACTGGTTTTGCCATGAGTCACCGCGGGGATTGGTGAGCAAAGCGAGCAGGTGCGGAGCCCCTAGTCAATAATAAGGGGTTATTTATTTCTAGAATAAATTTTGGTAAATATAATACAGTAAATATTTTACAATATCAAGACAAACAATATCATAGATTGTGTATTTGATAGAATAACCGCAGCAAGTAGAGGCTACAAACTAAAAGCAACGATATTAATCCTAAACAAACTAACTTTACCCCACAATGTGTATGATTGACAGTCGCTCCCAAGTTCCTTTGCCGTGAGCGGTTGCGAAAAAGTGCCACTCCGTCTCAATTAAAAATATTTTTTGTGATTGTAGATATTGATATTAAAGTTTTTTTAGAAATAATAAATATTTTTCAAACACGGCAGCACATGTGTTAAAAAAGGTCTAAACAAGGTTAAATTAGGTTTTTAATAAACTTTATAACAATAGGCTAAATCATAAATCCTTTCACAGCCAAGTTTGGTCTTATAAAAATGTCCGTGTTTAATGAAACAAATTTTAAGCTTTGGGTGTGATCCCAACTTGAAATTTTATACACAACCTACTATTAACATTAAGAATTCGTGGAATTTAAACAAAAATTTAAATCATATGCATTTTTTGGAATTAATTTTTAAAATTTTTAGTTTCTTCAACGGGGGTTGAAAATTCAATATTTGAAAATACTGTCATGTTGTAGGCTATATCAAATTAAAGCTAGCCTAGTTGAATTCTGAAAAGAATGGTCTTTAAAAAATCTTACCTTTCTATCTCGATTCTAGCCCAAGATATTAAATAAAACGTAAATCAACATAAGCACAAAAAAGCACTTTTTTGTAACTTTAAAAATATTAGAGAAAATAAAAAAATATTTTTTTTCTATTGAATTTTCTTTTTCAAAGATATATCTAATACAAAAAGATCAACCCCATAAAAATGGTGAGGTAATTTGGATTTGATCATTTTAATAATGGAATCACTCAATTGTCTGTTATTATTATTGGGACTAGAAGGAAAGGCTACATTATCTTTTGCATGCTATCGGCGAGGTTTACAATGGTAAAATACTAGACAAATTGGACACTTCAGCTACACAATACTCTAATACAAAACTGATCCAGATGGCTTTTTGTAGGTAAGTTTTCTTCATAATTAATTATTTCCGACATTTACTTATTTGTTTTTTTAGGTCTAGTTAGTGTTTGTTCAATATATTAGGTTCTCTAACTAAAATATCATCAAATGTCAAGTTGACCCAGTAATAGTAGAGTAGCCTATTACCATACAAACTAGAAACATACTGTAGCATGTTTAAGCTTTTTTGTTTTAAATAGCCTATGCTTCATTTATAATTTCAACAAATAGGCGTACAATTGGCTTAAGTTTACATTAGAACACCTCACCATTTTGTATGGGGGGGGGGGGGGGAATAGGGTGAAAGTTCTAACTTAGTCACTTCTCTAGTCACAATATGTTTAACAGCAGTCGATACTATAATGTGCTTACCCTAGGTTGGCAGCACTACTCTGTTTTCAAAAAAAGTCAGGTGTCCTAATTAAAGTAGTAAAAATACAACTTATCATTAGGATAACAGGAAGCGAGTGGAGCCTACTCTAATATTAGCCATACATATAGAATTAAGAAAGCTATCTTGCCTTTAATATCCTATTAAATGATAACTTTTTTGTAATTGACAACAAAATTAAGAGTGATGATGTAAGATAACTCAAGCCAATTTCCACTGTCTTAAGAATAAATCTCATAAATCTAAAAAGAGACTACCTAATTGACTATAATTATATTTATACAAACATTACTAAAGTTAGCAATTATTACAATGGTAAATATAGCCTACAAATAGTTCAGAAAATCTACGTTTACATAATAGGCTAAGTTAAAATACCTGCTTTATCTCTACTACATCTGCACAAAGAACTAAACATTTATGTACACCTACCAACTAATTTTAATAAATTGTTGAAGAAATGCAATAATAAAGGGCAAATGGTTTCGAAAATTGAGACATGAGGTTTTGTTTTTGTTTCAATTGACAATACAGTAATTAGTCCTATCCTATCATTCCTATCCATAAATTCCATAATCCACGTTCCAAATTCCAAACTGACTGACTTGACTGGGCACTAAACAGTGGAGTGAGTGGACTGGACTGTGTTATGTTCCCGTTATGTTATGTGCGGCTGTGATAGGCCTAGGCCTAATACTGTAGTAACTTTATAATTTTATACTTTCAAATTTACGATAATGGCAGGTAAATGGGACGGGTTTACAGAAGATGATATACAAAACTTAAATAATTCAAAAAGTAGCCTTTCAGGTATGGCATAAAGAAAGTTACAAATACACTAATTCCTATTAGGCTAGTGACACAACGACCTTTGTTGACGTTTCACTTCTCTACCGATTCTATTCTATCAGAGATCGTGGGCGATAGTTATTTTTAATTATGTTAACTGTACTAGACATTTGTTATCTAAGGTATCGATTGCTACAAAAAAGTAAAAAACTAAATCATGTCCATGCCATCTAAAACTCAGCACATCCAAAACCAAATAGTTTTCTCGATTTTTCGTAAGTGTATCTGTATCTCCGTAATCTCAATTCTCACATTCTCAGTACAAAATCTTCCAGTGTCTTAACTCGTTTTCACGTTTTTGCAAGTCTTTTTAAGCGCGTATTTCAAGAAACTCTTTTATGTGTCAACGTAAATAATGTTTGTCGATATTTCTTCTAAATTTGAATTCCTTACAAACAAAACAAGTCATACTGAATAGAATAACTTATGACTTAACTTAGAATAAGTGATTGACTTTTATGTGCTAGTTCAAATAAACGTTTTTGTTTTAATTTGAAAGAATATAAATATTTATTTGTAAAATGAAACAAACAAATCTATTGATTAAAAAAATATTCTGTCAATTCAGTTCCATACAACCCCCTGATTAGGTACGGCAGTTTAAAATTATTATAAAAGCAAGTAGGCCTAAAGGATAGTAATAATAATAAAGATTTGGTGTTAGAATTGATTTTATATAATATGCAATGTTGTATACAATAAATATAACAAAATGCTGCCCTGATGCTAAATATTGGTTTTAATAGTTTATTTTTTTTTAAATAACCAATTAACAAAATAAAAAACCATTACAGTAGGCTACTACAAAAATTATAAAACTTCAAATGGATTAAGCTTATAGTTACTAAATTGGGTAAATGACTGATGAAATTAGAATTAATAAACGGTATCAGTTAACTGACACAAACTTTCTCCCAACTTACTGTAGTCAAAATAATATTGTTTTTAATCATTTTATTTACTACTTTTTAGTACTAAACAAAAAAAAAATATTCTACCTACGTCAATCGTATAAAAAAATTATTGTCCCAGGCGGGATTCGATCGCGCGACCTTAGAATTACTGGCCGTGTTCGCTACCGTTGTGCTACCCCGTGCGGCCGTGACCGCGATGCTAGATTGACAACATAAACTTGTTTATTTTTTAACATTTCCCCATAATTATAAAACGCCGAAGTTTTGATAAAAGCGGGTGGTGTCATTTTGTTTGGCATCTTAAGCACTATAAATACTGAAAATTTGATCAAAATCGTTAGAGCCGTTTTTGAGAAATTTGCATTTTTGTCATTTTTTATGGGTTTTTAGGGGTAAATTACCCTTAAAAATTAAAAATTCCAAAAAATGAAAAAACGCCTGGAGATATTAGCGTTTAGTACCTACATACCAAATTTCATGAAAATCGGACCAATAGTGTCCTCTCTGGTAGTGTATACATACTGACACACTGACAGACAGACACCATGTTAAAAACACTTTTTTGGGTTCAGGGAGCACCAAAACAAAAAATTCCACTAAAAATATTTTTGGGTTCAGGGAGCACCAACACAGATAATTGCACTAAAAAATTTTTTGGGGTTCTGGGAGCACCAAAACAGATAATTCAACTGAAAATTGAAATTCGAACATTTTTACGAAAACAATACTTTCTCCATATACTACGTATAGGGTGGAGAAAGTAAAAATGAATGTGATGATTGAATATACAGTAGGTATATACATTTTTGTCAGTAGAAAAAATCTACCGTATTTATTATTAACTCTCTTGAAGTTAAATTAATTTGGTCAGTTCAACACATTTACAAATTTTGCATTTAACACAGTAGGCCTAAATCACAAATGGCGAGAAATTGGAAGAAATTTTTAAGATTATTCATAATTTGACACTTACTAATATGTAGGTTGGTTTATCCTTTTATCTGGTATGGTTTTCCAGTTTTACTTCATTCACAATTTTAAAATGAATGCAAAGTGGGACATTTTTGGTGCTCTTTACAAAAAATTTCAATTATCATTAACCGTTTTAATAAACGATATGCAATCAATGTGTAGTGTTGTAGATGAATAAAAGACTTAGAACCTTTTAAGTATATAAGGCTTTTATTAACTTTAAACTATACCTACAGAAACTGATCTTCAGAATAAAATAGGCCTACATAATAAAATTATTATAATGAAATCTAACAAACTATAAACAGGCATTGGTTGCTATGGCAACCAATCATGTGTGCAATAGTAATTGCTTCTATAACATTCATCACATTCTCTCCTCCCAAAAGAAAGTTATTCACAAAACATAGTCCCCTAAATATTTTGGAGTTTTCTTGTTCTTTTGGGTCTTTCGAAGTTTTCATTTTCTGATTCAATTAGATGTTGGTTTTGTGAGTTTATAGAACTCTGACTTTCTCTTAACGGTGGATAATTTCCTTGAATTCTTAAAAACGTTGAGGGTGAATCAGAGATAGTTGTAGGGATTGTCATGGAGTGAGGTAGTGTAGTATCTTGTGAGCTAGGCGTTGATTCTTCATTTTGAACTAAGTTACCTCTTGGAGCAATTTGTCTCAAGGACACGCTAGTTTCAGTGCCATCTTTTCTTTTGATCCATGCGTAATCAGGGTTTGCTTGGAGTAACTCTGCTTCTTCCACGAGATCATCGTATTTACTCAATCTTGAGTTGTTCTCAACAAGAACTGGACCAGGGTTCAAAAGCCATTCAGGTAGCGTAGTTCCATTTGCTGATCTCCGGTGATAAGAAAAGAACCTTTCATGTGGGGTGCAATTAGTGGCGGTACACAAAAGTGACCTAATGGCATGTAAAGCTTCGTCTAATACTGTTTCCCATTTCGTGACTGGCAGGTCTCTACTTTTAAGGGTTAGGTTGATGGTCCTCCAGATAATGCCATTGTACCGTTCCACTTGTCCATTCCCTTTCGGGTTGTATGGAGTTGAGTGACTAGTAGCGACACCGAGAGAATTGAGGAAAGATGTGATATCATAAGACATAAATGAAGAGCCTCGATCTGAGTGTATGAAAGCAGGTAAACCAGTTAAAAAGAATAGTTTGGTCAAACTGTTAATGACAGTAGCTGAACTTATATCCTGGCAAGGAAAGACAAAGGGAAATCTTGAAAATTCATCGATGATCATTAAGATATATCTATTTTTAGTTTTAGTGGGGAGCGGTCCTTTAAAGTCTATGTTTAACCTTTCCATAGGTGCCGTAGCTTTAATAAGCTGACCTTGGTATTTACAGAATCTAGGTTTTACCAATGAGCATATACCACACCGGGATGTCATTTGTTTTATGTCTTCAACTGAATAAGGCAAGTTTTTTCACCTTATCCAGTGGAGCATTCTGGTTATTCCAGGGTGGCAGAGAGCCTGGTGAATTTCAAAGAGCTTCTTGCGACTATCCACAGCTCCACAAACTCGAGATAAAGTATCAGCCTTGATATTTTCTATTCCTGGTCTATATATGATATCAAAATCGTACGGAGATAGTTCGATTCGCCATCTCGCAACCTTATCATTTTTTATCTTACTAGATAGTCTCTTGTTGAAGATATAAGAAAGTGCCTGTTGATCTGTGCTCAACTTAAATGATTTCCCTATTAAAAACATTTTCCACTTCCAGGGCCGGTTCTAGGAATTTTTCAGAGTTAAGCGGACACCCGAATCGGCGCCACCTAGAATCCCCCCACCCTACCCCACCCCCATTAACATAACTAAACCTTATTTGTGAAATTTTTCGGGAAGAACTTTTTTATAAGTTTAGGTTAGAAGAATACTTGCAATAAAAGACTTTTTAAACTACTGTTTATTATTTACAGTAAATTTAACATTTTACACTTTTACACATCATATACACTTTAGAAAAACCAAAAATTAACAATTTATTTCTAAATGTGAAATCAATTTTTACAGCATAACTTGGATACGATATTAGTTTTTATATATTACAATGAAAATTAGTAAAAACAGGTGTAGGTAGATGACAAGAAAGGAATTTTTAATTATATACATTAAACATGTAGAAAACATCGAAGACGAAATTGAAGTATTAGCTTAACAAAAAGAATACAGAATGTTCAAAAGTTCTTACCAATTAATAATTAACTTTCCTAGCTTTGATCTTAGCAAATTCTTTAATTGCTGAGTCGGTATCAATCTGGTTCAGAACGTCATTTTCTATTGCCATTAGTGATAAGCCAACCAAGCGCTCCTGAGGATCGTAGACCTTAAATAAGTCTTGATAAGTTTTAACTTTGAGAATGACCGTTTATCACTCGCTACAGAAACCGGCAGAGTTAGAAGAATCCTTAAACTTACAAAAACGTTAGGGAAAGTGCTTACGTAGCCATTGGTTGTAATATAGCTTAAGGCTTCTGCTGATGAACCTGAGTCGAACATCCGGGAAAAAACTTCAAGCTCTTTGAAGAGGTCATTGCCATCAATATCTTGCTCTTCTCCGTCACTAAGTATAGTTTGTAAATGTTGATCTCAACTTCGCACTTTCCCAGTCTTTTAGGGAACCAACTGCATACAAAAACTCAAAGCCCTTGCTGTGTTTTTCCATTAGGTCAAATCTTTCTTTCAAAGACGCTCTTGTTGTATCTAAAGTAACAAAAAAGAAGTTAACTTTGAACGACGTCTTCTCGTCCTGTACAGGCTCATCATCACTTTCATAGGAGAATTGTTTTTTTACTTTTCTTGGTCGTACTTTCACTTCTTTTTGAAACTCAGTCATAACTCCAACTTTTTCCGCTGCGCGCTTATCTCGAGCATGAGTCATGAAGCCAACAGGCGCCGTGCTCCGCTGAGCGTCAGCTCACTACAAACTGTAACTGCAAATCAATGCCTTGAGTTGAAGTGCTGTAACTATGTATACGCATTTTCAAGCGCTGTAAGTACAAACAGAATAAATATCTTTGGTGTGGTGTTTTGATACTTGAACTCTGAGCGAAAAAACAAAATAAGTTGTTCACTTGTCAGTAAAACCAATTGAAAATGGTTCAGTTGTTTTCAATTTTGTCTTCTGAAAAAAAAACATTTTGTCCCGTTGGCGCCACTTTTTTGTGGCGCCATATGCGGCCGCGTAGTTAGCGTATGGGTTAAACCGGCCCTGTCCACTTCCTAAGCGACTCCATTATGGCTGAAGCCTCCTTTTCTATAGCAGAATGGGGTTTCTCTGCTTTTGAAAGAGTACGGGAAAAAAACGCTACTGGTCTATTACCTTGACTTAATATAGCAGACAGGGCAGAGTTTGAAGCATCGGTTTCGACGGTCAGGGGGCGATCACCCGATATAGTAGTGATTGTAGCATTTGCTATGTCTTTCTTTAAATTTTCAAAATCGTTTAACGCTTTCTGAGATAGTGGAAAAGATTTACTATTGATTAGATTTTGAATTTTACATGAAAACCTGGGAATCCATTTTGCATAGTAGGCAAAGAAACCCATAACCCGTTTTAATGATTTAGATCTTACAGGGGGTGGCAGTTCAAGAATTGGTTTCAAACGATCAGGACCAGGCTTAATTACTTGATGACTTACCAAATGTCCAAGAAGTTTTATAATTTTCCTTGAATATATACTTTTCTTGTGGTTTATAACTAGCCCATATTTTTGTACACAGGAAAGAAACTTTGACAGATTTTGGTCATGATCTGAAACTGATGTTTTGCACACAGTAATATCATCAAGGTAAGCTATGACTCCGTTAAGTCCTTCATCATGGATTATTTTGTCCATCACTCGTTGGAAACAAGCCACTCCATTAGTAACGCCAAAAGGAATTCTAGTAAATTTATAAAATTTACCACAAGCTTCAAAAGCCTTAAAGTGCCTCTCCTCTGGTAATATAGGAATTTGGTGATAAGCATCTTTCAAATCAATAGAACTAAATACTGTATAATTAGCAACCTTTCTTACTACACTATCTACATCCGGTAAAGGATATGCATCAAGCAAAGTATACTTATTTATAGTTTGAGAATAATCAATAACTAGCCTGCTTTTACGATTACCGTTTCTAGTCACTAATACTTGTGCACGCCATGGAGATATACTTTCTGTTATTATGTCTTCTGACAGCAGTTTAGAAATTTCTAATTTGATGAACTGGGTGTCTTCTTCGGAATACTGCCTGGATCTAGTAGCTATAGGTTTACAGTCTGGGGATAGATTGCCAAACAACTTATGAGGCTGCACAAGAGCTGGGGCTGCATTGCAAATTTGAAGAGTGTCACGCTTGCCACCAACAAATGACATATCGATCTTAGAATGCAATTTCATTACGTCATGTCCTATGAAAAAATCAGCACACAACTCATTAAGAACAGAAAGTTTAAGGTTCGGATAATCATGTTTATCCAGTCTAAGATCAGCTAGTATATAGCCCTCAAGCTGAGAAGTCAAAGATGTTGAGGCCATTGATACACGGCCTATCTGGATATATTTTAACATTATGAATTTTAGCAAAATTCTTATTTATATAACTACAAGAACTCCCCGTATCTATCAGGCATGTAGCAGGAATATTATTAATATAGCCTTTAACTAAAGCTTTAGCTAGTGGTAAGCCGTCAATTGAGGCTATTATCGAAGACGCTATCTTTTTGTTTATAGTATCTTGAATAGACTTATTTGTGTTAGATTTACACACCTGGGCATAGTGGCCTATCTTATTACACTTACTGCAAACAGCTTCTCTAGCTGAACACTTGACTCTAGGATGCTTGTTATATCCACAGAAGTAACATTTATTCAAATATTTAGGAATAGAAGCAGTTAATAATTTATTAGAAGTCTGTGAACCATTTATTTGGCTTGATTCTAGTATAGGAGTAGGACCGACTTTTAATGCAGTATTAGGTTTATAGTTATGAGAATTACTTATGTCTGTTAATGTAGAACTAGCTGTACTGTAAGTTGGACACTGAATATACTGTTCTGATTGAAAAGAGGCAGTTTCTAGAGATTCTGCTTGTTTAATAGCATCCTCTAATGTAGTAATATTACTCTCTAATATACGCTGTCGAATGTGTGGAGATAAAAGTCCACTGATAAAAGCATCACGGACATACTGATCCCTGTGTTCCGCAATGGTGACACTTTTAAATTCACAATCTTTACTCATTAATCACAGAGTCTGTACATATTGTAAGATTGACTCACCTGTATGTTGCTTTCAAGTAGATAGTTGGTACCTGGAAAATATTAAATTTTTCTTATAAATCCTATTTAGAATTGATACAGCTTCTTCAAAAGTAAATAAATACAGCTTCTTCACTTATAAATTCATATATTTCATGTGATAAAAAGTTTATTAGTATCTTGAATTTATCACATTCATTTGTATATTCTATTGTCTGAAGAAAATTTGTAAAAGTAGGCCTACATAACCAATGATCCCATTCTTTAGAGGCTGTGGCTGAATATGGATTTACATCAAATCTGGATGGTTTTAGATATTTCTCCATTAGTCTAAAGTTAATAAAATTGTAGTGTTGTGGATGAATAAAAGACTTAGAACCTTTTAAGTATATAAGGCTTTTATTAACTTTAAACTATACCTACAGAAACTGAACTTCAGAATAAAATAGGCCTACATATTATAATGAAATCTAACAAACTACAAACAGTCATTGGTTGCTATGGCAACCAATCATGTGTGCAATAATAATTGTTTTTCTATAACATTCATCACACAATGTTTTTGTTAAAAACAAGACTGAAATAATTAAAAAGTAGGCCTAAGCATTTTAGAGCATATGAAAAGTACTGTACTTTCAAAGTAAATCAAGGGAATAAAACTATTCTCTGTATCACTATATTTTTTATTGAACTAGTAATAAATTGTGTTTTACTTTTAGGTAGCAAATCTTCAAACTCTTCCTCGCCTGTTAGTAAAAATATAAGCAATCAAAACCGTTACACTAAAAAAAATGTTACAAGAGAACGAATGTTACAAGGTTCAAAACACTACTCAACTTCAAAAAACTCATATCAAATTCCAAAAGAAGCAAGACTGTTTATTCCTCGGGTAAGTTGAACAAGGTTTTAAAAAATTGTTTGGCTAGTAAATAAAAAATTCTTTATAATTTCTTATATAATCAGTAACAGATTTGTGATTAGGCATCTCCTTAGGACACCAAGACTCAAAGGGATACACAAATAAAAAAACAATAAGTGAAGTATTGCTAAGTGAGGAATTTTTTGCATTGTATCTTTTGACAGACTCCCTGTGTGCTTTAGCACGATTAGTATTAGAAAAACGTTTTCGCCATTTTCCCACGTTTCTGGGTGGTTTGAACAATGGAACATTGATCTGACTCAACAGTATCAGATGACAAAAACGGTTCTGTCGACGGAGACTGAGAGTTTTGGAGATCATTGTCTGAAAGCTGCCCAATTTCCCCAATACTATCCTCTGCAATATAAGAACGGGAGTATCAGGAATAGAAGGGTTTATAGGAATGAGAACTAAGCCCAACTGATGCACCAGCGCCTTGTGGTCAGTGAGTAGGAAAGTGAAAGAGAGGGAGGGGCAAGGTACAGCTATTTGTGCCAGGTTTCTTAATTCAAGGCTATATACATTTTAAGAAATCGTGATCAGTCTGTAGGCAACAAAATAAAAAATCCAATTTACCAATATTTTAACCTTTTCAAAAAATTTTCGTAAGACTTATAACGGTACAATATTTTGTTTAATTGGAATATCTATCTCATAAATAGTATATATTGTTTGAGATTTCACCATGTTTAAACAAATCGTTCATTAGATATGATGATAAATGTATAGATCGGGGCAGCAAAATATATAGATAGATGCCCCGATCCGGATTTGCATGGATCGATAGAGAAATCAAAGGTAACTTAAATGTATATTAACCAAAAATATATATTATACTATGTATTTTTATGGCAATTTTTAGTAACTTTGACCCCCCAAACCCCCCTAAAATTTAGAATTTTTTAAAACCATTTCTTAGCGAGCACCTATGGCCTTAGAGGAATTTACATACCAAATTTCATTCCAATCCATTCAGTAGTTTTAGATAAATCGTGATTTAGTAACTTTGATCCCCCCAAATCTCCCCAAATTTCAATTTTTTTAAAACCCTTTCTTAACGAGCACCTATGGCCCTAGAGGAAGCTACATACCAAATTTCATTCCAATCCGTTTGGTAGTTTTGGAGAGATCGTGATTTAGTAAATTTGACCCACCCAAACCCCCCCTAAGATTTTGAATTTTTTGAAACCCTTTCTTAGCCAGCACCTGCGACCCTAGATGAAGCTACATACCAAATTTTATTCCCATCCGTTCAGTAGTTTTAGAGAAATCGTGATTTAGTAACTTTGATCCCCCCAAACCCCCCTAAAATTTCGAATTTTTTGAAAACCTTTCTTAATTAGCACCTATTGCCCAAGAGGAAGCTAAATCTACATACTGGTAAATCACAGTCTTAGCTGGATGTTTGCAGATCACCCTGGCATGTCTTTAACTCTTGGTTAGTAATGCCGAATGTGCTGCGGCAGCCATTTCACGCGCCAATAAAAGTAACAACGCGACGTATGTTTTGATATTTGTATTTAGTTAGGAAAGCCACAACCTTTGCGGCTTGGTTCATTTTAGATAAGATGTATTCTGCGATCTGTGGCTGCAATATAAAACATCTAGCTTAGTTCTAGTTGATCTAGTTGAATGCCAGCGCTCCCTATCAGGCAATAATTTATAATCTTGCCTGGCTGTTTTCAACATAGTCATTTCATAACCTAAGTTTGCAAACGAGTCATTTTTATTTAGATTTTATATACTATTTCTGTAATGCACTGTATAATTTATTTTTGTAATGCTCAGTATAATAAAAAAAAAATGCAGTATTAGAGTAAAATATGTTTATAAAAAAGGTATAAGTACATGTTTTGGCCGTTAGGTTAGGTTAGCTAGTTTTGGGAACTAAATTTGAAATTATGTGATTATAAATAATTATTTCTAACTTTTTTAGCTCCTAATTCATAATTTTATATAATAGGGACAATATAAAAACAAATTAGACAAAAAAGAAATACATAAAAAAACTCAATAATTTGGGGTATGGAGCTAAAGGGAAAACCCACTAACCAACAGGTTAATATGCGATTACATAGATCAGGATAGATTTGATCAACTTACGTCTAAAATATTTTCTTGAAATTAATAAGTGCCAAATTTCAGCTCTAAGGAAAGAATACAAATTCATATTTATTGTTTTTAGGGGTTGTTATATTACATTTTCACTTCTTAGGAGCACTTAACAAAGTGTAAAACTGGTTTATTTTTTATAATTATGTAAGTAATATGTACAAAATTTCAGCTCTCTAGCTTTAAGGAAAGTTTAAAAATGTGTAGTTATTGTTTTTAGGGATACTTATATTATTTTCACCCTTATCAGCACGTATAACAAAATGTAAAATTGGTTTATTTTTATATGTATCTTGTAAGAAATAAATGTACAAACCTTCAGCTCTCTAGCTTTAAGGAAAGTATAACAATAATTAATTATTAATATTATTATTGTTTTATTGGTTGTTAGTACATTTATAACCCTTAGCAGAACGTAACAAAATGTAAAACTGGGTTATTTTTTATTTGTATCTTGTAAGAAATATGCACAAAATTTCAGCTCTCTAGCTTTAAGGAAAGTATGCAAATTTATTATTGTTGTTTTTAGGGGTGGTTATCATATTTTCACCCTTAGCAGCACATAACAAAATTTAAAACTTTTTATATGTTTTGTAAGAAATAAATGTACAAAATTTCAGTTTTAAGGAAAGTAAACAAACAATAGTTATTGTTTTAGGGATGTTTTAACCCTTAAAGGCCAAATATTTTAAAATCGTTTCTTAGTGCGCCTATTAGCAATGCGTGTACCAAATTTAGTGCCTATGAGCAACATGCATACAAATTTCACATCCTACGCGGTATGGTTTATTTTGACATATATAACAAACAATATTTATTGTTTTAAGGGTTGTTTGACCCTACAACTGTCCATGCTAATGTTTTGCAATGCCAAGCCATTTCGGTGCGTGTGCAAGCATATTTTCACAAATTTGCCAAATATAGTAATTCTATCCCAATTCAAAAGTGTTCCATATCTTTTTTGTAGAGAAATGTTAAAAGAATTCATATATATGGCAGTAAAAAATGATTGATGTAAAATTTACAAAGTTATTAGTTCAAGAAACAAAAGGAAAAAGTTTTGTAATTTAGTTCTAAATAGAACTGTATACAAATATTTATCAATTTCAAATTTCTTATTTTGAAAACACCAGTTTTTATGTTCCTACCACAAAAGACTGCTAACAAAACTAGGCCTAGTTTGAATAGTAATTTAGGAATATATCCTTTGCTCAAAAATGAAATACAGTATATCAGAAAGTGTAGAGAATAAATCAAAAGAATTGAACTGTATATTTGTAAATTATTATTTCATAAAAGTATTTGAATTAGCTTTACTTGAATTACAAAATGAGATGAAACAAATGAAACCTCGCGGCGATAAAAGACACAAAAAATGACCGTTTGACAGCTTGGAAAACAGCCTTACTTTGCTATCTCATGCCGTGTTTGAATTCTTCGCAAGTCTGTACTTTCCACTGCTGTTTGAATTTGAATAACTTCTATAACCAATCAAATCTAGTTTACTTTACTCCAAACGAAAGATCAAAGTTTTCCCTACAAAATGGTATAAAGCTATAAATCCTAACTTAAAGAATTGTAGGCGTTATCTTGATTGAAAAATGTGCTGTTTCATTGGTTTAAAACTGTCCAATTGCAAGGGTTTACAGAAACCATTGTATTTTCAAAATTATAAGAGTGGCGTCTGATTGGAAGGCAGTTTTAGAAAGATAAAATCTTGACGAATCCAATAGTATCTTTATATTATTGATCATAATATTTCTGTTGATCGCCATTGAGCTTTAGTGACGTGGGAAAGTTGAGTATAATTGCATTGTGATTCATGCGCGGCAATAGGTTTACAGAAAAACTACAATTTTACAATGACAATTACATATGTAGATATACGTTTTAGAAAAAAATTTAAATACAAAAGTTAAAGTTTAAATCATTTCCTATCCAACGGTTTTTGATTTATTGTGATTGGATGATTTTTAGTGGGTGAAATCATTACAAGTAGTAATCATTACATTACAAGTAGAGTTGTCAAAGTTGATCTATTTCAAGTGCCACGCCCCCACGAGCATAAGCGTAACCAGGGGGGATTTTGGGGGTTATAACCCCCCCCCCATTGAAAAAATATTTCGGAGTTTGTTTATATTAAAATACCTAACTTGTTTTCAACACCTATGCAAATGTTAAGCTATAATAAATTATCAATATATTGCTGACATTATTTTTGGTTGAATTGGGCACTGACACTTTATTTTATACAGATGCTGTATAGTGTATCAAAGTATAGTGTTTTAAAGGCAGCACATGGCATTTTCCGCCACAGATTATTTGCCGTCGCCGTCATACAGGCGCGTATCCAGCAACTTGCTTTAGGGGGGGGGATCGATGCATTTTATATAATATATATATTTTTTTATTCAAGATATATATATATATTTAGATGTGTGTCTGTAAAAAAATGCAAAAAAAACTTAAAATTTGAAAATATTTAATGATTTTATAAGTATTATTTATTTAACAATAGAATCAAATTAAATTAAATTTATACTAAAATTTATAGTTCGTAGTTAAATAATAAACTCTAGTCGATGTTTGCGTTTTCATGCGTAAAGATCAATAACAGAATCTATATCAATTTTTTATTCTCGATTAATATTAAGCAATGCTAATCCTGTCAAGCGGTCCTCTTCCATGGTTGATCTTAGCCATGTTTTCAATCTTCTTAAACTGGAAAAAGTTCTTTCTACGCTTGCATTAGAAATCGGTAACGTAATTAAAATTTGTAGTAAAAAATGAATAAGTAAATTAAGTTAAAATTCGAGCGTATGTATAAACATAGACTATCATTTGATAAGTGATTCTATTTTTGTTAATAAAACTTTGTTAAGTGCTCCTAAGAAGTGAAAGTGTAATATAACAACCCCTAAAAACAATAAATATTAATTGGTATTCTTTCCTTAGAGCTGAAATTTGGCACTTATTAATTTCAAGAAAATATTTTAGACGTAAGTTGATCAAATCTATCCAGATCTATGCAATCACTTATTAAAGACATACCTGGGTGATCTGCAAACATCCAGCTAAGACTGTGATTTACCAGTATGTAGATTTAGCGGTTGAACAAAAAATACACTCTTCACTCTGATTTTTTTATTGATTTAATGTATTCAGCACACGTACCATGACAAAGACAATTGACGGGTAGCCAGTGAATAATACATACCAAACTAATTGACAATACATGTAATTAACTTTTGTGAAATAATAGATGAAAGAAAACGAGAGAAAAATATTACAATTATGTAACATAGTGATGCAAAAAAACAAAAAACAAATTCCCTTAGTAAAGGGTATTCAGCTAGTTGTGTTATAATTATTCACTAATTTCTCGAAAACAGCTCAACTGATTTGGATAATTTAAATTCTATTTAGGTAGATCCTAAGGTGGTCCCATAATATATTGTTTAATGACATAAGCCATACCATTTTTCAGAAAATCTGAAAAACGATGTTTATAAGATTGCCATCAATGTATGCATTTTACGGATTTCTTGTTGTGAATGTTTACTGATTTCTCAAAAACGACTGAACCGATTTGGATAATTTAAATTGTATTCTATTAAGGTAGATTCCGAGGTGGTCCCATATAAATTTTTATTACATAAGGCATACCATTTTTCAGAAAATCTGAAAATCGATTTTTATTAGATTGTCACCAATGTAAGCGTCTTATGGAGTTTATTAACCCACACTCGTACTATTCCTACACTAAAAATTGAAAAATAAACAAACTTAAAAAAAAAACTAATCCGACTTAAAAAAATAACAATAAAAAGACTTAAAAATTAAAAATAATGTAGTTGGTTTACAATTAGGTAACAATAACTCTATTACGAAGTATTTATATAATTATTCCGATCTCACAATTCCTATAAGGACCTATTCATGTTTTATTTTAAAATACGATTTGAAGTCGGTGCCAAGCCCTAGATGTATTTAATACATTAGTCCTAAGCATTTTCGTTGATTTTTGTATGAGTGAACCCCCAAATTTACACTATATTTATGTTTCAAAATTAAAATTTTGAAAAACCTTGCTTAGTGGGCGTCTATTTCCATATAAGAACATACCTTTAAAATTTTGTATTTACATATACAGTAGTTTTCTTCTACGTTGATACTCTTTCAAATCAGACAGGACACAGCCGCTTAAAATATATACGTGTAGATGAATATTCACTAAATCGCATTTTTTATAACATCACATTAATTTAAAAATAAATAATATTTTAAATTTAACTAACATTTTTGTACGTATATTTAAATAGGCCTATAATAAATCATATAAAACAATTTTAACAAAATAATATAGATATTAAATTAAAAATCATAACATCTACTCTGCTTAATTCACGATTGCATTAGGATTGACCTTTCTCACAAACGCACTCAAAGTATAACTGCAGTAAGACAGCGTAAAATAAGTTTTTGGATTTTCCCCCAACAGCATTATACTACCAACGTTTTCTTAAGTTGTAATTAAGGCGGTGGTAAATAGACTAATAGTATACTTACTTATGTATGTAGCTTTATGAGTATTCATAAATTAAAACAAACTGATCACGTTTTAGTATATCTAAGAAATGAACGGCTCTGACTTCAAATAGTTTTTCAGTAAATATAATACTTTGTTATTTTAATATAAAACATGAATAGGTCCTTATAGGAATTGTGAGATCGGAATAATTATATAATTACTTCGTAATAGAGTTATTGTTACCTATTAAATTATTTTTCACTTTTTAGTGTCTTTATTTTATCTTTTGAAGTCGGTTTAGTTTTTAAAAAACGTTTGTTTATTGAAGATATTTACAGTTTCAGTTATTGGGACATTGGTGTATAGATTAGAAAAAAAGAACTAAACACTAAACTTAACTGAAAATTCTGATCAACTGAATTTAAAATTACAAGAATTAAATACTGAACTAAACACTAATTCCGATCAATTGAATTTAAAATTACAGAAATTAAACACTGAATTGAACTCTAAACTTGCAGAAAATTCTGATCAATTAAATTTAACTAAACACATTTGGTAAATACACAATTAACAGAAAATAGTAATCAAATGAACAAAATGAAAGAGGAGTTGTTAGTTAGGTTTGATGAAAAAATAGAAAATAAACTGGTTGAATTTAAAGATCAGATTTTAATAAAATACAGCTAATTAGAACAAAATGTAAGGGATAATTGTAAAATTTTGGAGGACAAATTAGAACAGAAACTACTAAATTAGAATAGTCTTCATATTAAAGCAGATATACATGAACAAAAACAACAGAACATTTGTACAAGAAATTAGATCATGGTAATATCGAAATAGGAAAGGATTTAAGCACGTTTAGGGAAATATTAAATGTAGCAGAGGAAAAAATTGAGAAAAATAAGAGTCTAGGAGCTAGTAATCAAATATTAAGAAATAGGAACCTTCAAATGGGCAAAATGCCTTGGAAGCCCTAAATTTTCTCCTTCTGATTATATAAAACATATAGTTTAAAATGCAAAGTAGTTTGTAGTTTATAGTTCTAACAATCTTGTATACACCACCATTCTTTTGTTCTTTTGTTTTGTTTGACTGATCAATGTAAGTAAGACTATATTTCTTTTGTTTTTTCCCCTATTTTTGTATGTATAATTCTCCTATTTTTGTATGTATAAATCTAATAATATATTTATTTAGTTTTTATGTAATTGGTGTTACGTTGACATCAGTCTTGGCAAGTTTATTACAGTGTTTGAACTTCTTTAGTTATTTTTGTATTTTGGTGACTTTTGTGTAATTATGTATAAAAAGAAAGAATGATTGTTGTTAATTTGTATCAGATTGAGGAAATAAATACATTTGTTATTATTATTATTATTAGTTTATGTTAGCTGTGAAAATGCAAGCAATGTAAGTGTACCTAAATTTGATGAGAAATCATCTATAACCCTATTGAATACCTAAAACAAATAGAAAGATATATCCAGAAAAGTCAGGGAAGAAGAGTTAGAGAAAATAGAAAAGTTCAAACATTGAGGGAAGTAATAGATTTGTCCATGAAAGGAAATGCAGCTAGGTGGTGGCAGATAGTTAGGGACGAGATAGAGGTATTGATAGAAATATTGAAGGAAAGGTTAGTCGAAAAATATTGGAATGATGAGGTACAAAACGGAATTAGAAACAAGTTAGAGGTGGAGAAATATAGAATAGATGGCAAATTAAGCAGGGCTGAATATTTTATTAAAAAGGTTATAGTTATGCGAAATTTAACACTAACACCATCTGAGGACGAGGTAGTACGAAAGTTGGCTAGACACTTTGATGACAAAATAAGGGATGCACGGATGTACAAAAGATAATTTCAATTAGAGACATGGAAAGATTTCTAAATGAGGAGGACATCGAAGAAAAGAATGAAACAATTAGAAAAAATGAAGAAGCAAGGCAAAATTTCAGACACAATGAAAATGAGAACAAATTTAGACCACAATATAAAGATGGAAACACACAACCTTTCAGGAATAATAATAACTTTAACAGTTTTAGGCCATTTAACAATACCAGGGAAATGGTAACAGAGAACAGTATAGGTCTATAAATGCTAACATTCCATACAGATTTATACCAAACAGTCCACCTAGGCAGAACATGGTTCAATTTCAGAGTAATGCAGGACACAGAGGACAAGAAAGTAATAGACCTAAGGCAATGAATATGATTAGGGCAGAACCAGAACAGAGACTAAAAGTAGTATGTACGATGACTCAGGCTTTAAACTAGAAAGCACTGGAACATCACACAAGATTATAGGCCATAATAATAATACAAATAAAGAGTTAATAAAGGATATTCTAGTGCAACAAAATATAACAGAAAAGGGTTTAAAAAACAAAAAGTTGAAGAACAAATTTTAAAAGATATAAAACAAGATAGGCCTAAGCCAAAAAATGAAATTGTAATAACCACAGTATTATGTGACAAGAAATTTTGACAGAATGTGACAAGGAGGAGGATATAGCCATAGGAAATGAAAAACATAAAAATGATAATCCAGAAGTTGAAATGCAGTTAGGAGAAATAAAGTAAAGAGTTTAATAGATACAGATAGTAATGCTACATGCATATAAAAAGAATGGTTTATACAGAATAATAATAAGTTAGGAAGGTGTGAAGAATTACCAGTAGTAGGAGTAAATATTGTGACAGCAACAGGGAAGAAGAGTCGGCGAATTGAGAGTATTATAATGTTAAATGTCCAGATAGAAGAGATGTCATGTACAATGTTATTTATAGTAGTACCGGTACCAGATTTGTTACGAGAAGTAATAATAGGCATGGATATTATAAATGAACTGAAAATGAAGTTGGATTTCAATGAAGATAATATAATTATTATTTATGATAATAGGCAAGTGGTAATTAAAATGGGTAAAGAAAGTAAAATGGAGTTAAAAGTGAAATAGTAGGACAGGAGGATTATGGCATATTAGAAATGTATAAATATTACGATAAGTGGATAAATTGGAAGGAACAAATTGGCGACATAAAGAAATATGAAATAACTACGAAGGAAAATAACCAAATTACCGAGGATATAATACAGGTATAATAAGTAGACAAATTATAACTAATACATCCAATGCAAAGGAAACAGTTAGGAGACATGTTAACCAAATACAAGACTATATTTTCTAGACAACCAGGTAGATGTAATTGTTTTGAACACACTATCAAAATAAATAACAACAAATCATAAAAAAAAAATCCAATACCATTGAAATATCAGGAACCAGTCCATAGGAAAATTCAAAAGTTGAGACAAGATATAATAGAGGAAAGTAATAGCCCATACATAAACCCAATATAGCCCAGTCGGTATAGGTTACAACAACCAGTAATTTGCTATGCTGATTTTTTTTATAAGTACCTTAAAGTATGTAGAATAACATAAAAAAAAGTTTACCAGTCTATCAATTTCCCAAATTTATCTTTAATATTTCGAGCTGAGATGAAGATAGAGAAAAATAAAAAATACCACCGTGTAGGGGAGTTATTTTTAAACAAAAAAGGTAATTGTATTTATTTCGTCCGAGCAATGGTTAGTCTGGAAAAAATTCTATAATGCAGGTATGTATTTTGCAGCAGGGGAAATCACTAAAAGGAGACATCTTATTCATATATGAAGGGTTGGCTCATTCTAAATTGGTCGAATTTTAATATTTCGAATTGAAACTTGACGTAGGAGTTAAAATATATATTTTAAACATTTATGCTGAGTCTCAGCTTGTTATCTTCAAAATGACCCAATCTAGGAGTCGATTTCGATTATCGATTTTAGGAGTAACGGACCCACGAACTAATTTCAATCTATTCCAGTTTCATCAATTTTTGGAATATCAACATCAAATTTGTTTTACAAGTTGAGTACACCAGTATAAATATTCTTAGTAAGTATGAACGATTTTTTCATGTTATTTTTAAAAACGAGGCGCTTGAAAATAGTCTTCTGTTTTACCTATCTCGTTTTAACTATAACAACTTTAGATTCAACGACTCCATTTTCGACATTTTTTAACATATCGATTCAAAAATTGGTACAGAAGTTAAAAACACTATTGTTTTTTGCTATATTTATTTTAAAAACTATATTTAAAAAACTGACTAATCTGCAGCCGATTAACTCAAGCATTTTGATGAAAAATCTAAAAAGGTCTAAAGTTATACTTTTTTAAGTTACTTGTGCTTTGAAAAGTAAATAATAAAAAAAGGTTTGTTGTAGCGTCGCTACAATATTTATCAATAATATTCAGTTTCGTGAGATTTCCCCGGCAACGTATATATACTCCGGCGAAAGTAACAATTACCATCATGTTTGGTCTGCAAAGGGCCAAAATCAAAGCGAAACACCCGGTGGAATTTCCGAAATAACTTCTCGGCCCTCGAAAGGGCCGACAACACGTCGAAGCACTAAACGGAATTCCACAACAAATTTCTTGGCCCTCAAAAGGGCCAACAACTTCAATGCGACAACAAGCCAAATTCAGCAACAAACTTTTGGGCCCTCAAAAGGGTCCACATCAGTCGGCGTCTTGCGATTTTCCCGTAAATGCCTTTTACGGGAAAACTCGCCTAAATTTCCCCGGAGCTTCACTCCACAAGTCCCCGGGACGATACAACATCTGTCTGGCGAACGTAGGCACGTTCGGCCGCCAAGGACACGTCGTATATCTCCCGGCAAGCTTCATAATCTACGTCTACTTTCCTCGGGAGTCGAGACCTCGTCTTCCGAGAAAGTCAACTAGCTTTGTTTCCCCCACAAACTTCTCAAAGGACCGTTCCGACCACTGCAGCTGTCTGGGAAGCGAACACGCTCTCCCGCCAAGGACACTACGACCTCACTGCGAACGGCTTCTTTACTTCTACCGTAAAACTTCTCCCCGCCGACAAGACCTTGTCTTACGGGAAAGTTGATCGGTGATCTCCCGCGAAACATCGATCGTTATATCTCAATAATCCCCAGTAAATTCAGTTCCCCGGTCACGTAATATATTTAGTGGCAAACGTAGATACGTTTGCCGAACAAAAACTAAATATATCATCGCACAAACGGCCGAAACAACGACTTCAAACTTTCTCGGCGTTCATCGCACTGCGCCCGGGAAAGTTACCATCTCCCGCGTAGCTTCTGTCGAAAATATTCTAAGTCCCTACGCCAACTTAAGAACTTGCAACCGCAAACTTAAGAACTCGCCAAGGCATCCAAACTCTACACTGGTTCGGAACTCGGCAACTTTGCCGTTCTGTAATTCGTCGACTACGTTTCCCCTAAGTGTTACTTTTCGCACTTAGATGTTACTTTTCGCTGGAGAACAGTATATATACGGCCCGATTCGAGTTCAACATTACCTTCGATCTCACCGGGACCAAGGAACCAACATCTTCATCTTCTTCGATCTCTCCGAGACCAAGACAACACCTTCACTGCAACCATCAAACGAACACCAGCCAAGCCAGCTTCAGCCTTCCAAGCAACAAGTGAACTACCATTGAGCCAGCCTAGACTGCCAGTGAGGAAGGAAGCCGGGAAGTCTCCCGCACCGAGTGCCAAGTCCTCAGCCGAGGCATATATAGAGAGAGTTTTACGCCAAAGATTTCGAGCGAACTGAGGAGGAAGTACTGCCGACTTGCTACAGGGCCAAAGTACAATTCAATAAACGTTTATGTTCAAATTCAAATTACTGGTTCTTTAATTCATACCATCGCTACAACATCAGCGCAACCGGACAGCAGACACTAAGAAGACCCGTTCGCGGAAAAGAGGCTAGTCCGGCTAGAACCTCCGCCGTAGCTCCGGCTACGTGACACCCGATACAAATCTACGCTCTTCAAGCTTTACACGGTCCTTCTCAGGGCCGCTGCGAACAAGGTAGTCTCACCGATCCAAGACATTGCAGTCGTCTTGGTGAACGGGTAGTGCTTCTCGGCGCTATTCAGGGCTACTGCGTTCTTAACTTCACAACGCTACGAACAACGCAACGAAACGACGCAGCGCTTCGAATACCTAGCAGGCTTCACCTGAAAAACTCCGCCCTTCTGGCCAAACTTTCAATCGCTCAGCGGCCCTTATCAGGGCCTAAGAGTTAAATAATAATTCATTCGAACGTTGGCCTATCTGGCACTAAATGGTCCTTTTTAGGTCCAAGTTTCAAACAGTAAAGTAAAACGCCCTTCAGGCACATTCTGTCCCACATACGGTCCTTATCAGGGCCGAGACAGAAACTAAACTTTTATTTTATTTTTTTAATACTTGTTGTCACCGAATAAATTCTAGCCGCGGTAAAATTAACTCCATTCAATCCCCGGAGCGACAACAGGTTTATACTCCTTGATCTTGTTTCAATCTATATATTTAACTTGTAAAAAAACTTTCAGGTTGATAATTTGAAAATTTTCTAAACTGGAGCTGTTTAAAATGAATTGGTGGGTCTGGTACTCCTAAAATCGAGAAACCCATTATTAAGTCAAGTGGCTCTCGATCGGTTAATTTTCAAGATAACAAGCTGAGACTCAGCATAAATGTTTAAAATATATATTTTAACTCCTATGTCAAGTTTCAATTCGATATATTAAAATTCGGCCAATTTAGAATGAGCCAAGGCTTCATATATGAATGAGATTTCCCCCTTTCAGTGATTTCCCCTGCTGCAAAATATATACCTGCATTATCGAATTTTTTCCAGACAAACCATTGCTCGGACGAAATAAATACATATGACCTTTTTTGTTGAAAAATACCTCTCCTACACGGTGATATTTTTTATTTTTCTCTATCTTCATCCCAGCTCGAAATATTAAGGATAATAAAAAATAAAATGATAATCGATTTTTTTTTTGACTTTGGGAAATCGATAGAGTGGTAAACTTTTTTTATGTTAATCTACATAATTTAATATACTTATAAAAAAAATCAGTCGTATTGTAAATTACTGGAATTTTTGGTCTAAATTTACCCCTACCGACTAGCCTAATAGTAGTGGAAATTAAAAAGAATAATGAGGTCATGAGGTTAGGTTATGTTTAGATGCCAGTTGTATAAATGAGTAAATAATACCTGACTACCAGTATAACCAGTGGCGCACCGATGGGGGTGGACGAACGGGTCCTGTCCCCCCCAGAAGGTCTTTTTAGTAATGTGGATTGTATTTTAAACTCATCGATCGTTGAAAAATAATCATTCTTTTTGAAGTAAATATGATTCTTACCCTAACGCAATCATGATTTTCTTACAGTGATGTTTGAGTCCCGGCGGTCTGGTTCTGACGGTATGCGAGCGCTGATTAGCTCCGCGTTGATAATGCTGAAAACCGGGCGTTAAATTCACAAGTTATACGGGATGTTGAAAGTGTAACGTGTGGTTATACACAGCGTTTTTGAAGCTTTGTCAATGTTGCGTCCTTCACTTCCAAAATGGAAACCATTCAGTCATTCTGCCTAAGTGTTTTACAAATAATAGAAACATATGAGGAATTGTGTATCAGGAGAGCTAGACGGTGGGGTACACATCCAGTGCTTTCAAATCGTGTATCAAGCTTCAGCTATACTTACACGAGCTGAGCTTAGTCGAGCCGACTTGGTCCTTCGCGGAAATCCGTAGCAGTGGATAAATCTAACAGACCCGCACCGTTCCGGCATGTGTCGGAAGGATGCGCGCGCATTCCACCTCACCTCAACTACTGCCACAACTTCCATTAATTGCAAAATTATCATGGACGAACAGTGGAAGAAATCGAACGTTCTTTATGGTTTCGACCTATGGCTATATCTATACCCAACCCGCTTGGATCGGAGCCGAATCGACCCGATCCGGTATGCTGTCAGAGCGTGGAAAAAATCGACTCCGTCCGTGTCGACTCGGCTCGCTCGTGTACATTTTGAAGTACACAATAATCACTTTGAAATAAAAAATAACTATTTTCTAGTAGTTATTCTACTGTGGCCTCTCTTGTAGCTGCGCTCCATATAACTTTGTTCGACGTTGATAGCCCCCGCGTCAATCCGTGTTGGCAACGCTCTACGCACAGTTAACTTAAATTCGCTAGCGTTGATAGCATTCATATAACATGGTCCACAGTAGTTCAATTTACCCAATTAACTGACGTTAACGTGAAGTTGAAAACGCAGCACTATCAGTGCTCGTATAACATGGCCCTAAAAGGCAGCTCGCTGGGGTGCTGGCTAGACTGTCACTCAAGGTCAGTGCGGGGTGATCTTGTGGAAAGAATGTTTTTATTGCACTATTGTCTGACTCAAGTCCATCAACATTCACTTTTAAAAAAATATATAATGTTTCAGACTTTGTGATAGGTTAAAGAACTTTCATCCGTTTAGGATTTGTTGAATATATATATATTCTGACCTGAGCTAAGTCCCCCCCCCAAAGCCAAATCCTCGGTGTGCCACTGAGTGTAACAGAGGAATTAATGAGATAGTAAGTGAGGCAAGAGCAACAGAATATCTAAGCACTATAGATTTAACAAATAGTTTTTGGTAGATACCATTGGAGAAGAAAGCTAGACAATGCACAGCATTTCAGTATAGAGGTAGAATATACCAATAATTTAAAGTAAAACCTTATGGATTATCAACATCGTTAGCAGCACTAGTAAGAGGCCTACACCGTGTGATGAACGATGAAACAGAAGGTTTCACTATGATGTAGGTTGACGACCTAGTATGCATGTCTAGCAGTTTTGAAGAACATTTAGCACATTTTAGAGATAATATTTACAAAATTCAAATCAGCAAATATGACAATAAAATTTGAGAAATCGATGTTTTGCAGAAAAGAAAATTCCATTTTTAGGTTTCAAATTAACGACAACAGGTTTAGCAGCGGATGATGAAAAGGTTAGGGCAATTAGAAATTTTCCTTCACCTAAGAATCACAAACAGGTCAAAGAATTTATAGGCCTAGCAAATTTTTACAACAAATTCATAGATAAATATTCAGATTTAGTTATACCGTTACTACACTTAACATCAAAACGAAGAAAATTTAAATGGACAGATATAGAAGAGGCAGCTTTTAACAAATTAAAGGAAGCATTTTTAAACACAGTAATGTTAAACCACCCTGACCCAGACAAATCATTCATCTTGCAAACAGATAGTTGTAATTTTGCTATTGGCGGTCATTTATATCAAATTAAAGATAACGAAGATAAAGCAGCTATCATTTTTATGAGCAGGACGTTGGAAGGAGCTGAAGTAAATTACTTCACTACAGAAAAAGAGATGATAGCCATCTTGTTTTGTTTACAGAAGGCAAGACCATTGATTTTAGGCCATAGAATAAAGATAATTACAGACCACCAGGCATTTTCTAGATTGTTCAGGTGGTTTCTTTTGATCCAAGAATATGATTTTGAGATAGAACATTGTAAGTGACACATTAAGCCGAAATCCATGTGATACAAGTGCTGGAAATTTAGAAAAAGAAAATCCAAAAATTATAATAGCTTATTTGAAAAGAATTGTAGACCCAAATTTTATACAAGATTTAAGGACTTTATATATTCAACAACAGGAGAATGAAGAGATAAAATTAATCATGGACAACATCAAAAATTATGAAAATTTATACAAAGTAGAAGAGGGACTACTATTTAGGAAAGAGAAAAATAATTGGAAAATTGTAATACCACAGAATTTGGTAAATAAACTAATAACAGTGTGTCATGTCATGAGTATTATATGCATTCTGGCATTGCCAAACATATACAAATATTAAGGGAAAATTTTACATTTAAAAAAATGAATAGACAAATTAAAACTGTGATTAAAGTATGTGAGTTATGTCAGAAATGTAAGACAACGAATCAAACAAATTTTGGGGAGATGAAGAGTGTAAGAACAAGCAGACCAAATGACCAGATCTCTATAGATTTTTATGGACCCCTATCTACAGGAACTGGAGGAAATAAATATCTGTTCCACTAAGCTTACCCACTAAGAAAAGCGACAACCTTGGGTGCAATCAAGAGTTTAGAGGATTACATCACTAAGTTTGGGAGTGTAAACAGAGTACAGTCTGATCATGGGACACAGTTTACCAACCAATGATAGGTAAGGTATTTGAATGGGAAAAACGTAACCACTTATATACTCTCCGGTAAGGAGACCAAACAGCAATATGGTGGAAGAGTGCATAAAGAGATAGGACGATGTCTTAGGACATACTGTCATAACAACCACAGGACTTGGAATAAATTCATACCTTTAATAATAGAATGTTTAAACGAAATACCACACGAAAGCACAGCATATACACCAAACGAATTGCAATTAAATCAAAAGGCTCCCAGATTTTGGCACGACATTTTAAATTTTAAATTTTCAATTTTTGATAATAATGAAAACTTAGAAATTAAAATTAATTGAACTAGCAGCACAGAGAATTAGAAAAAAAGGGCTAATAAGAAACAAAAGGTACAATGGCAGATATAAATTAATAGAGTTTGAAAAAGGAGATAAGGTTTTGTTGAAAGAAAGTGGATATTCACACCAAATTAAAGGAGAAATGGCAAAATTATTTATGATATACACAGGGCCATACTTAATTTCAGAAAATATGGGTAAAACCACATATATCGACGGGCCAAAAAAAATCAAGGGAATGTTTCACATTACCAGCTTGAAGAAATATTTTGAAAAAGAAAGACCAGATGAGGGGATAGTAAATTAAAACAAGTAAATTCAAAATAAAGGGGCATGGCTGTAGGACAATTGATAAAAATAAATAATTATTACAGCTTGTAATATAGTATAGTAAAAAAAAAGTGTTGTATATATAAATTTTGTTTGTATAAATGTTAAATTCATACAGTAGAGCGTTGATAATCTGGATTAATTGTGACCGAACCCTGTCCGGATTATCAGAATGTCCGGATTTTCGAAAAAAAAA
>JAGFPH010000436.1:6169-45216 GCA_018207615.1 Philaenus spumarius | reverse complement strand
CGAACCCTGTCCGGATTATCAGAATGTCCGGATTTTCGAAAAAAAAATAGTTTAAGTTCATATCAAAAAGAAAACTTGATAAAACTTTCAGCAATTCTAATGTACAAGTATTCTTAGTATTCACCAAGTACAGACGTATTTGCCAGTTTAAATCAAATTACATAAAAAATATAAAGGAATAGTGAACATTTTATTGTACTTACCTTGCAGTAATATAAGCAATACCTTCCAGAATAATGTTATTTTAAATGGTACAACCAATGAACAGTTATAAAATTATTAAAAGACAGTCACCAACATTAAGGTAATATCCAGCCAATTCTGATATCTATACCCAGGGTTATAAATAGTTTTGAATCAGTAAAAGTGAATAGACTTCTATATAAATTCAAATTAAACCAATTGGGCATAGTTTCTCTGAACATTTGAACTTTGAAACAAAATAGAAATTAATTTTAATAAATCAGTTTGTAATATAATTTTTAAGTATAGCTTTAAATGATTGCCTATTTAACAGCCAGGGATTCTTTAACCCGAGAGAAAGAGATTTGTTTGAATAATTAATTATATGTCAGTATTATAATTTTATGTTAAATACATCCAGAGGAGATAATATAAAAATTGTAAAGACAATTCCATTTTAAGTTAATTCTCACAAGAGAAATGTTGTACCAAAATAAGTAACTAAAACACATTGATTAAACATACAGTTTTGTTAAACAAAAATGAGTCAGTTATTTATGTTAAAATTAGCTTACAACGTGGGGCATCTTTTGTAGGGCAATAAATATAAAAAAAATATTATTAATTTGGCTCTGCAACGTTTGGCAATTTAATTTGAAAAGAAAGGGATAGGCCCTATAGAAAAAAAATAATATAATAAATAACAAATATTATAATCTAGAGAGCTGAAATTCGGTAGTCTACATATTATTCTTAGGTCATATATAAGAAAGAAAAACGATTACTTGACTCTAAGGCTTTCCATCCAATATGGAACTGTATTCGGCCGAATAAGCATTCGGCCTTGGACGGCCGTTTGACGGACGACCAACAACATGACTGTCCGTTCGTCCACTGGAGCCGGTTTTTGTCATTTCATAGTTCACAGTTGTGCTTGTGAAAATGGATTTATTTGATGAAATTATTTTGTTAGAATATACATCTGTGGTGAGAAGACGGCGGAAACAAAGGCAGCAATTTTGTGTACACCCCATACTTAGTGAACAAAGTCAACTGGGGGAATTTCACCACTTACATAACCAGCTCTTGGGAGATAAGATTCAGTTTACTGTATGAATGCAGGGACATTTCATTTTGTTGAACACCATTTGTCCATCAATGGATAAAAAAATGGTCAAATTTTAGAGAAGTGATACCACCTATTTATTGTTTGGGGCAAGGAACTTGCCGAATCAGCCGAAAAATCCCATTCAATTCGGATCTGAAAAGTCATCGGCCAAACTCACCCAATGCAAAGGACGCGGTTCCTTTTAATTTCTCTGTATGGGATCGTGCGGCCGAACACGCTTCCAGTGGATGGCTTACCTAAGGGGTGAAATGGGAAACTACCCTTAAAAGTAAATAATAATTCGTGCACTAGCTACTAAACTTAAACTTGGCTTAATTTAGATAGATATAAATAACAAATAAAAAAACAATTGCATTTAGATTATTTGTATCTAAAGCGTAAAATATTTTTTGTATGTAATATACCTGTATTATGTAAAATGTACTTGTAGATGTAACAAAACCTGAGTTGTAATTTTTATGTTTGTTCGGAAGTTATGAGTAACAAATTGGCAGAAAACGTAATTTTTAGCTCTGTTGGTGCTTAGCTAATCATTTACGTAGGCCTAAAAGGGAAACATTGATCGATTTGGACAAAAATCTCTATGAATTTTTGGGCCATGGAGTTTGGATCTGAAATGATTTTCTTTTTAAAATTGTGTGTAATGGTAAGGTTTAATATTTACCTGATAGTCCTTCATAAATAATATAATAGATTAATAATATTAACCATGGATGGATTCACTTTTACAGTGAAGATATTGCTTGCACATAAAGAATATGCTGCTGTCAAGATTTATGTAGTCAAGGGGAGAGGACACTCGTTTGGCTTGTAGAATAAATCAGTCTGTTAGCGACAGTGTGTGCTAGAGCTGGCTCTATACATTGGGGGGGTTCTCTTGCCTTTACCTCCAACCATCAATTAGTTATAAGTTCAGGTCAGCAGAGAGAGCTTTGTACATTTGCAGTAACAGTTGTATTAAATAACTTCCAAGTTTAATTTCACTACCTGGGACAACTGACCAGAGAATCACGCTGCCTGCTGCTTTGAACCAAAATGTAGAAAATTAAATAGTTTGGAAATTTTAGAAATAAACGGACTGTAGCTCAATTGCTGTGCTTTTAACTTAAATGAACAGGTACATAACCCACCCCCTTTATTGAAACCCATTGTATCTACACAACTTGTCAGTTCTTTACCCTTCTCAGGTACTCCAAGGTCCCTTTCCCATGCTATTCCACCCCACCCTCATAGTCCAGATGTTAGTTTTAAGTTGTTTCTGTATACTATTTTAGTTGCCTGATGATGCTTAACGGTGAAACTGCTATAGCAAATATTTTTTTGTTTTGTGAAATATACTTGCAAATTTTAATTTTTAGCTTATGAAATATCACCAAGTACCAACTGTGTCACAATGATTTAAAGTTTACTTCAATCGGTTGAGAGGTTTGGGACATATCTGAGTCAGTTAGTCATTCAGGTCTTTCCTTTCTACATTATAACTAACCACATAGGATATATTCAATTTGTATAATATATTGTGCATGTCTGTATACCTAAATGTTTCATTTATTGCCCTAATATTCAGTTAACTTATTAAATTTGTTTGTTAAATCGTAGATTCCAGAAGAGGAAGAACAAGAAACTGTTGAATGTACTGTTCCTAACAAAAAATCTGAACCAAAATATGGTGAACTAAAAGTGCAATATGTAAATATTGAAAGTAATGTTAGTACTTGTAATGTGGAAAAAATTGCTGTGAATAAAGTTATTAATGAGGACAAAACAGCTGCTAATAAAGTTAGTAATATTGATAAAACAGCAGATACTGAATCTGAACCTAGTGACCACCCTCCGTCATCAAGAAATGAATCTATATTGTATTCAAACTACAGTACAGATGTTCAAGCTTTAGAAGAGTTTGAAGAGCGGCAAAAAATAATAAAGGAACAAAATAGGCTAAGAAAAGAGTTTTTAAAGAAAGCAATTGAAGATAGGTAAGATAGCATTATATTATTTCTATAGTATAGTTGCCTTTAGCAGCTATTACACCTAACCAGCTTTAATAAAATAGGGATTAAAAAAAGATAATTTTCTGGAGCAGTGAGGAACATAGGCGTAACTAGGATGACCATATGGGAGGGGTTACAACAAGGGAGGCGGGGGTTAATTTAAAAAATTAAGATACAAAATAACACGTTTTAGGCTTCCCAAAAATACTTTAAAATTATATAGTTATGTATAATTTTCCACTTCTAATTATGATTCAGGCATAATTTAGAATAGCAACCATGACTCATCCCCCGCCTCACTTTCCGTGCGCTACCTCCTAACCCCATAGGCTTGGAACATACACGGCATTTTTTTTTTCGACTGCGGATTAGTTACCGTCACCGCTCATAAAATTTAAAGTATGCACGCAGGGCGGTAAATTTCCGATGCCATCTAAAAGCCTCATTGGGATTTATTAAACTGAAGTGTCTAGTTAATTAACCACGAAGTGTGATGTTGAAACATTTTCATAAACTGAGATGATATAATCTATTAAAATAAAGGATTTGTGGTTAAAAGAACAGTGATATGTAAAATTCAATAACCTCAAAATTCAAGTTTAGAAAGACAACTTATAAAACTTTGGAATTTTAGAATTATGACAGAATCATTATAAAATCACTTATTATAAACAACTACAGCTGAAGTAAATAAAACTTACCTTTTGACTTACCTTTTTTATAAATAAATAATAAATATTCTAAATAAATAATAAGGTTCTAAATAAATAATAATAACAGGAACCAAACTTATTTATAACCTAAATGGAAGGATAAGAACTAATTCACTATTCTTGTATGTAATTGTATTTCTAATGAATAAGTACTGTAAGAATAATTTCAAACATTGTATGTTCATTTAAAAAACAAATTGACAAAATGAAAGAATTTTTTTATTAAAAGTATAAGATAAATTATTAGAAATACAGAAGTGGAAACTAACAGTGACATTATTTGAATATATTTTGTTGGTAGAAGTTGTAGATCGCAGATACGTAGCAACAGGTATAACATATAAAAGTTTACGTGATATAAAAGTGGATTAAAACGACATAAACAAATTTTAATGTGAATAATGTATAAAAATTGATATTAGAACAGTTATTGGACATTTTCTGCGAACATAAAAACATTTTGTGAATTATAAGTTCTAACGCAATGCCAGTGCGGATATGAGTAAAAGCAATGTGCTCTTGTCAGGCATATACCATTATAGCCGGCAGAAGGCTTAAAATTAATTAACCCTTACGAGTTTAAGAAATTTCTGATATAACATTGTCCTGGGTACACATATTTTAGGTATTGTACAAGAATAATAATTTTGAATAAACCAAAAAATTTAATACTTAGTCTACAGAAGAGAATTGCCAAAGTATATGCATGGTAATATATAAATTTAAAGGAAGTCTGCAGCAATTGAGGTAATATCAAACCATTAACAATTAACATTTTGCAAAATTTGAACTTGATTGCCTATGTAAAAAGTGTTTCATCAATAATTATTGTAAAGCAAACATTTGTACTTGAATTGAAATTTGAACTTCATATTCCTAGTTTTAAGATTATTCATGTATATAAGTATTAGTTTGTGTATATATTGGCAATTACATATTTAACAACTACCAATCCGAAGACCCCAGATAAAGAGCTCATTAAAGCATAAGCTTATTTGTATTATAAAATCAAAGCCATCATAAACTTGTAATTAGTTAAAGTTAAAAAATTGCTAAAGCCAGACATTAAAAGTCATAAGTATTTTAAAGCTGTGTATTATTTCTAGCTTTACAGAGTTAGGCTAATAATAATAATAAATATAAAAAAAAGTATTATAATGTAATATAGTATTTCTTTTAATGTTTTATTGATATGAACAGAGAACAACTCTCGCTTTATTGTTATTCCATCACCGATTGAAAAGGAAGCAACAAAATATACTTATTTGGGTTAATCCAATAAATAAATAAAAGAACAGAAGACTTTGGAGCAGTCTACACTGTGTTTCCTGATTTGAGGAACTAGAAGAAACATTTTTCAATTATTTAAGAATGTTGGTTTCGTCATTTGACGAACTACACACGCGGCTGAAGGATAGCATTCTTCGAAAAAAATACTAAAATAAGGAAAATTGGCATGCATTTGGTTACGTTCGCCACTGTTTCGGTGGAGACAGTGGAAAATCCGTCTAGTGGCAGCAAGCGGCTGCACAGCTACCGTCAGTAGCTTGTTTTTTTTTCCGACCAATGTGTATGCTCTAATACTCTCCTTCGCGCCAATGTTGATATGATGGCACGGCAAATAATGCTTGGTGGACGAAAACTCTGTGTGTGTTCCAGGCCATGCACTATACTGCATCGTAGGTTATATCAAATAAAGTGTCAGTACCCAGTTCAACCAAAAATAATGTCAGCAATCAGTGGCGGTCGTAGCCTTAAGTTTTGGGGGGGTCACCGTCGTGTGTTTTATTTTTTATCTCATAGGGGGGGGGGGGGGGATTTATAGCTAGTGAAAATTTTTTTTTAGTATCTAATTACAGGTCAATGAACTCCTAACCTAAAATCTAAGCTTTAGCTTTAAGCGACATCTAAATACTTGTCAAGTTTTTAATTGACCCATTTCAGGTATAAATTAATAGAAACTGAAACAATACAGTACACATTTTATCAATGGTTTAATATGTAATAGGAAATACTATTCATATGAATTACAAGACAAATTCCAACCTTGTCTTTGAGCTCTTAGCAAACCTGTTAATCATGGCATTCACATCCACATCTACGTCTCTATGAATATTTAATAGAGCTAGACCCACAAGTCGTTCCTCTCCCAAATTGTATTCCATTTGCAAATATAATTATAGCTCCCCAAAATTATAGAATAATTATTTATCTATGAAAACTTATTTAGTACTAAAAGGCTTATTAAAAACATTAATTATTTAAGATTTTTGGGGGTCATGACCCCCTTGACTCCCCCTCTGGGACCGCCACTGTCAGCAATATATTAATAATTTATTGTAGGTTGACATTTGTATAGGTGTTGAAAACAAGTTACTCTTAAGAGCGTATTTTAATGTATACAAAGTGCAAATATTTTTTACAATGGGGGTTATACCCCCTCCCCCCGCCCGGTTATGCTTATGGTGAGGAATTTCACTTCCACTTTATAAATATTAACTATTTATAAAAAAATCATATTTCAATTTAGCAAAAGTTAGTAACTAACTTTTAGTAAAACTGTTTACCCTTGATGTAGTTGTCTGGGAATTCCAGTACCTAAATTCATGCACATTACGTTTTCACCCACTTCTTCATTTTTAACTTTCAAGTAGTGGAAGAAGTTATCCTTTTTTTAAAATGTCTATTTAGTGACCCCCTCCTTCACCTCGAAGATATCTTTAAATGTATCAATAAAATATTACCCATAAAATTTAAAAATACCAGTACTATTTTTGCAAATAAGTATGACTTAAATTTGATGCAACATGGATAAATATAGAGTATGGGACTGTATGAAAGAGATGGTGTTATGTTTTTCTCAAAATGGCTGCGGTTGGGATAACCATGTATTGACATGTTGATTTTAACTGCATTACTATTGTAAACTATTAACATTAAAAACTTTTGTAAATAGTATTGAATTATTGTTTATTAAAAAATTTCAATTAAATTTATAGAAACCTAAATAATTTTTGCTAAATATCAATTTTATTGTATTTGATTTTATATTCTGTAAATAAATTGAATACATTATGTTGTAACATATGATGCTTCAGTAGAGTCCCGGTAATTCGAGTCTCGATAATCCGAGGTTACGTATAATTCGAGCCACAAATAGCATTGAATGTGACCATGCATTGTGACACATTCTTGCTGCTTGAAGGATACCGATTTTAAAATTTTTGTTTTCCATTGAATCTGTCAAGAGCGTTTGTACAGTAAGTCGCCGGTACAAATGCTCAATGTTTTTTATAATGCCCTGATTCGGGCATTATAAGTCATGTTCGGGGGGGGGGGGGGGGAAAAACCCTAAAGGTTTTTATATAAGTGGGATAGAGTTATGCGCAGTACAAATGTCGATAAACAATATGATTGTTCTGTTCTGTTTACAAAAGGTTTTGTCGAGACTTAACAACAGAGATTGGGCAGAGCATCAATGACAAACTACAGTATCGGTACCTAGAGAATTCTCGGAAGGCAAAATTCTTGGAAACCGGTACCACGTCTAGAATTACAATACGTGTACAAACGCGTAAGTCCAGCCCTCTTTCTACCAGACAGTGATCTATTTATCCATCTATCTATCCATTTATCTATTTATTTTAAGATTTTATTTTTAGTATTGAAAAAAACTTTGAATTAAAGAAGTTGACTTCGAATTATCCATAATTTTTTTACATAGATATCATATAAAGTTCAAGGGACCGAACCGAAACTTCGAAGTAACGGTAATTTCGAATTAAAGACGTTCGAATTATCCAAGTTCTACTGTACATACAAAAAGAACATCGAAGCAAACTTTTCCCGGCACTGCCGTATCCCCCTGGTGTGACATCGCAGCTCGTAAACGTTGCAGTGTAGTTAAACAAAAACCATTTACGATTTCTTTAATAAGGAAGTTTCTGTTTTTTACTGTGTATAAAATTACTTTTTTACCTCTATACAAAATAGTGTATATTTAATAAAACTTAAATTTTTTCGGAGATACGAGGACTATAAATAGTAGTTTTATCTTAATCTTTACATATTCCGTGTAATTCGAGTTTTTCACAATCCGAGATAGTCTCGGTCCCATTGAACTCGAAATATCGGGACTCTACTGTATTACCTTAATTTGGATCCATCGTGTAACTTCTTTTATCTTAGACGCGTTTCGGAGCCGTAACTCCAACTACAGTATTTATTCAATAGAGGTTGTCAAAACCTTAACAGAAAAATACGTAACAATACACACATAAATATTTATATTACTGAAGGTAAGTGCACACTGTTATATTAACTGTATGAGTGTTCCGTACACTTGTCCCATGGAGTTACGGATCCGAAATGCATCTAACTAAGACAAAAGAAGTCACTCGACGAAACCAAATTAAGGTAATAGAATTATATAATAATACATATTGTATTTTAATAGTGACTTGGACACCAAAAAATGAACTTTAAAAATAAATTGAAAATAAGCTTTGTATATAATTTTTATAATAAACATGTTTCACTAGTATTTTTTAACCTTCATACTGATTGATGTGGGGAAAGAGGCAGGGGCGGGTTTTACTTGCAAAAGTTCTTGCAGGGATTCAATAGTCAATTCATATAGTTACTAATACTACAAGAAGTATAAAAACAATTGACATACAAAATAATATAAAAGACAATAAACACTCACGTCTTTAAAATATTATGGTGTCAACGTCAAGTAATACCGATGATTTGATGTCCATTATGTGTTACCGCAGTGAATGCTCAAAAATGTCTCTCTCATTTGTCCATCAGCCACCATTATTCTTAAGGATTGGTCCGCCAAGCTTGGCAATGCAATAAGATATGCTTCAGCGTTTCCTCCTTAACTTTGCACACCTGGCAGGTAGGAGAGTTACTGAGGTTGAAGCGATGCAGATAATGTTAAGTTACAATATCCATTGCCATAAAAAGATAAGATGCCATTGCATGTGGTACCCCACTATACAAAGCTGGGTCTGCTGGCTCTGACTGAATAGATACTCCATTTCATTTACCTTCACTCCACAATTAGCTGGTATCCATTGAAACGCTACCTGCTTTCCTTCCGTCTCCAGACGCTTTAATATGGATCTCAGCTCACACATTCGATGTCAGTAGTCTTCAGGCTGTGTTTGCAATAGGGCTTCCAAGCCAGATAGAAATCTTTCAGTACCCATATATCCTTTCTCTTTAAGATGAAACAACCCATAAGAGTTGAATACCTGCAACCATGATTAAGTCCGTGTTTACAGGTAATAATATCCTTTCATCCAGCCTCTCCTCGTCCTAGTTTCACAATACTTATCCACCAGTAAAAGTTTTGGTGTGGCTTTAGACTTTATTTTGTATCATTTCCACCGTGGCAATTTGGTTAAGAGTAATAGGTCGGTATCTCCTTAGGGATGTCCTTTGGCATTTTTTTGCAGAATAGATAGAACCCTATTTGTGAATGCTTGCTTGATATGTTCAATTTCGTGTAAACTCCTTAATGGATGGTGTAAAGGCAAAGCTTTTAAAAGTTTTATTTTTTGATGTAGGGGTCAACGGGTGCCATTCCCAGGTCACTTTCCATAGCAGTAATGGAAGCTACTACCAGTAAAAATATGATAAACACAATGTCTACATTTTTAAACGGAAAACATATAAATATTGTCTACAGTAAATATATATATTCCTAAAGAACAAGTATACAATTAATTTTAATGTTCTTATGTATGGCCTCTAGAAACTTCTCAGTTTGGTACCGAAAAACACTGATCCTGAACCGAGTCTTTTTAATTTTTTTGAGTTATACTTGCAAATTTATATGAATTTACAAAGTTGTACAGTCCTTTTTTAAACACAATGTCTAGTTTAAAAACCAAATATTGGGAATTTTTCAAATAAATTTAGAAACTCAAGAATATTGATAATTTTTGTAATAATTAATCATTTGCAGATTAGGCCTATATACAAAAATAACTTGAGTAAAAAATCACTAACTTTATAATTCTGAGAACACAATATCCATGTTAATAATTGTTCGAGTCACTCTATAGATAGGCCTAGCTTGAGTCATAAGCTTTAGAATTACAAGTCTACTTTTTATTTACGTTTTGTTAAAAATGAAGATATCAAGGCCATTCCATTAGTTTACATTCTTCAGCTAATCTTTTGATAGTTTTATGTATTGTTTAATTATGCTTAATACATATTTCTTAGCTTAACATATTTATGATGTGAACAAACAAAATTCTGAAGTGATAAGAGGATAGAGGTTATAATACAGTTCAGAGATTTAGTTCAGTAAATGTGGATTAGAAAATATTTATGTATTAATGATTCGTTATAGAAATCGTCGGTAGGCAAAATGTGGCTATAAGCTAAAATATATATATTACAATTTGTATTGTTATTATATGTTTAGTAATTATGTGTATAAAGGGTGTTTCAAAAATGAGGACTAAGTGTTTATTGCATCATGTACAGTAAATAATGTTCAATAATCATAGTTTCTAAAATGCTCCGTTTTACGCCCAGCAGTCATTTTAATTTCTTTACTAAATAACTCTTGTATCAAGAACGTTTAACAGATTCAAACTTGACACAGCCTTTAATTATGGCAAGAACTAGTTAACGTAAAATGAATTTTTACTTAGTACCAATCTCATAGCATTATTTAAAGATTTCCTTTTGTATTTCAGCCTTACATTTGAAAATGAATAATACTAATTTTATTCTGATGTGCTTTATGTTTAAATTATTTTACAGAACAAAGAAAACACACGCAGAAGCTCGTCGCTTACACCAGATTGAAGGAGAGTTGAAGAAACTGGATGATCAGCTGATAACAGATGTAGCTATTCTGAGGGACCAAATTGAGACGGCAAGTTTAGAATTTATGGAAGCTCAGTAAGTTAGAGTAATAATACTAAGCTTAAAAGGAATTAAAAGTATATTATAAAGCTTATTTTTAAGTGGAAAATTAATTTGAAATGTTTAAAATTACCACATTAATACCACTGGACCCGTGTTAGGTACTAGACCCTAGGCTAAGAGGGCAGTTATTTTTCTTATTAAATAAGAAAATAATTTTGAAATTAGTTTGGCTTGTCATTTTTTGTATTACTTATGAAGTATAACATCCCAAGGAAGGAAGTATTCAACACATCTCTTTCCTGTATATTTTTTAATTTTTGCAACAATGCTCTGATCCATCGGCTGTCGGAGGGAAAAACATTGATGTAAAATTTTCATACTTGGTTCAACCGATAAATATCAGTAGGCCTATATATGTGAGCATTGGCAATCAAAAGCATTGATTTTCCTTCCTTTTTCTCTGTAACTTTTCATTTCTGAAATGAAATATTTAAGTAACAGTTAAAAAATATGTTAGACGATGCCATAACAAACTGTAATATTACAGTAACAAATGTTATAAACTTCAAACTGAGTGACAGAACAAATAAACTTTAAATTCAGCATCAAATACATTTGATAATTAACTATACGTTACCATTGATTGTTTTGCTGGACTGGTTATATTAATTAAATAAGTTACTTTATGTGTTATTTACTGCTCACAATCCTTTGTTCTCTAACGGTTAGGACATTTTGCCTATTCTTCAGGCAATATCAAACCTTTTTAAATGCAACATAAAACAAATTTAAAAATGATAATGGCTGAATAATAGGCTAAACATTGTAACCATTAGAAAACAATAAAAGAAGTGTTGAAGTAAAAACACTACGTGAGTACTGCCTCCTTTATTTAATATACGCACATATGTTTTCAGTCTTCTTTGTTATTGCTTGGCTTGCAGTACAAACAATTGTGTGTGTTACTAAATGTTTCGTTCTTTCATTTTTGTATTTCTTTAAATAAAATATCTATTAACCCTTCAACTGTTACATGTCGATAGTTTGACATTGATAAGGTTCACGCGAATGGTAAACTTCGATGCATCGACGTTGTGCAAGTGATTTGTTAAAATACACTGAGTACTAGATAATTTTTCAGCGAACATATTGTATTTAGTATCGATCGATACAGAAGATATCAGGCTTTCTATTAGTGCATATACCACATTGATATCGTGTTTGTAAAAAGAATGCTAGCTGTTTGAAAAACCAACTTGTTATGCAACAGCTGATTCCGCTAGTCTTGTTTACTTGTGTGTTGAGTTAGCGTGTTTTTATTACTTTTGTTTGTTTGTTTTTACTATGTGTGATACATTGAGGTCTAGTGAAGTAGATTATTTAATTGATAATGATATAAGTGATAGTGGAAGTGACTTAGAAGCTGAAGATATTCCATCCGACGTTTCTATGGAAGACTTTTCGTCTGGCAACGATGCTGATTATAATTCTAAACTTTGAAGAGATGACTGATAGTTAAGAAATAAATCAAGATAATGATATTTTATCTAGTTCTGTCAGGCCAACTTCACCAGTAAATGTTCCAACTAGGCCTACTTTGCAAAAACCTATTCTCTGGGTTAGAGTGTAGCCTACCCCCCAAAACAAGAAAAAGAGATAGGCGCTATGTTTACCGTACAGTTTTTTATAAATAATATTTTAAAATTTTCATATTAGTAAAAAAGTGTGTATTTTCTAAAAGAATATAAAAAACAAAACAAAATGGTTATTTTCAAAATTTGTTAAAATGATATTTAGTGATTTTTTAGTGAGAGCGAACATTTGTAAATATGGTGAAACGATAGTTTTTAAACTTTCCAATATCAACTTCATGTACATAAATCAAACTATGTGATTTTTGTATTATACATTCTTGAAGAACTGTTATTTCTGATTAAAATGATGTATAATTATATAAGGTTTCCTTTTTAAATAGATTTTTTACATTTTATTTTCATTATGCTTGTAAAATGGCCTAACATTAAGGAAAAAATGATTAACAGTAGGAGGGTTAAACTTAATAAGCGGGTTAATAGTTTCTTTGTCAATATTGCGTGAGAAAATTCAACTCTGCGTGGACTGGGCCCATAACCTAAAAGATTTTTATATTGACAAAGACTTACTAAATATTATATAAAATTGTTGAATGTACTTTTAGGTTAGACAAGACAAAGTAGTAGATAAAATGTCGAACAATGAGTTAAAAATACAAGTTGATAAGTTAGAAGGTCCTGAAGACTGGGCAAAATGGAAATGGTACATGGTGCGTATAACCTTAATGGTGAATCGAAATGTCCTGTACTTCTAGTAACAAATGAAACTTCTGAACAAAAAAAGGAATTGCAAACATGGATGCAGAGTGATGCAAAAGCAGCAAGTATCATCGCAAGTGCACTGAACAAAACTACAGCAGAATTAGTATTAATCTGTGCTCATGCAGCAGATATATGGGATGTGCTTGTTTTGAATGCTTTAATCTATTCTCAGTGAAAGCAACGGCCAATAAGGGTTTCAAAACAATATTAGATGAAGAAAAAGTTGAAATAGTTAGCAAAGACAACCAAAAACTTGTTGCAACAGGGTATTTAAGTAAAGAGTTGTATATCTTGAACATGCATACGATAAACTTAACATCTGATGCATGTAACGTGCTGTCGCTTGCCAGCCGTTTACAAACAAAATTTATTAATAAAAGATAAAAAAAAATAAATCAAATTTTGACAAATTTTTTCTAAGTGAATTTAATAAAAAAAATAACCTTTTGCTGTGTAACAATTACTTGTAATATCATTCTTTCAATTTGTATACTTTACTTTATTAATATAATTACCAATTCAAATCTATAAAATTACTATTCCCTTAACCACAACAAAAACAATCAAACATAACCCCAAAATTGAAAGCAGGTTATGTTGTAGTCAGATCTGTGTTTGTCACAGTTGACTACCAAATCTCTGTTACGCATATTGGTACATACATCTGTGCGCACAGCTGACAACTACGGGGCAACTTGTCTTGGAAGCACGGAGTCTGTGTTCTTCTCACAGAGACCTTGCCTCCAAAATCTGTTACTGCGGTTTCAACTGAACGCCATTTTGTATTTCTTAAACTTACACTGATTCTATATTTATAACCAAGGTTCAATTTACCATGAAGTACTTCTAGGAAGGGAAAGGACTCAAATTAAGAAAACATAATAGTTGGCATTAAGTTTTTAATGCCACATTTTAGATTTTAAACATACAACATTATTAAAGAAAAAGATTGGCAATTCATGGTTGATCTCAAATACTTTCAAACACTCACGCATTCATTCCAGTTATTCACTTTACTAAATTTAAACATACAACAAATTAGAATATTGAAACTTGAAATGCAGACTTAATTATTATTATATTTATTACTTACCTACGTTTTGATTTATAGTGCACTTTGATAAAAGAAAACTTACAACATTTTAAAATGATTTTAATTGAATTTATACCCCTAATTAAAACTTTCCCCTTGAAGATCTTTGTTCGTAGCACTTTAGCCTCATCGAATTAAAATTCACTTTGTTCTTTGAAAAGCGTTTATATCAGAAACATCGTTTCACGCTGCACCTATCTGCAAACGTTCGCCATTAGTTAAATTTCAAGTCGACACACGCTAACGAAATTTACAAAGTCAATTTTCTTTGCTTTGCAACGTACGATTTACGCCATTTTACATTATTTGTTCACAACACTGTCTCTACTAACTGTTAAACATACTTGGACGGTATTTAAACTCTAAATACCGCAAAAACTTATGTTTGTGAAATCATTTCACCACCAAACAATCAACAGGTCCATACTGTATCAGGTCTCAGCAACAAGTTAGGAAGAGGATAGCGTCTATCTTTTGGCTCCACCTCCTTTTCCCAGGGGGCCGTAAATATGTCTCCCTGAACGGAGTAACTCATACTACCAACATCACAAATCAAATTTCTGTTCTTGCTTTTACACAATTGTCCTTTCATATGTATATCGATTGTAGGCTAAAAACTGAGTGTCCCAAGTTTTCTTCAATGTACTTTAACACTATATGATGTTTTTTATTTTAGACATATGCAAGTTGTATGCAAGTTTTTTGTTTTAAAAATTGAAAATATATTTTAAGTCAAATTTTATTTTATATAATCCAAAACGTCTGCATTCCCCCCTTTGAATTTCTATGTTTATTATTTATTTATAAAATACAATGTTTTAAATTAGGCTAATTCATCCAAAATTTACATAGCTACTCCCTTTACGTTATACCCCTTTTTACTTAATTAAAACCCCTGAAACTCACATATATTACATGCGCAAGTGAATCTTTCGAAAGAAAATGATATTCTACAGCTGCATAATGAATGTTTTGCTCATCAGAATAAAAGTTACAAATACTACGATATATGAACATTGATATTACTGATGAAAAAGAAGATCTTTGTGATGGATGTGCTTTGGTAAAAATGCACTTCAAGAAGAGACCTAGTCAATCCGAAGAAACGCCAGAATTGATTCATGCTGATGTTAATGGACCGATCAAAACAATATCTTTAGGTGGATCGCGATATTATGTATGCTTTAATGATGACTACAGTAAATATAGAAGAATATTTTTTCTGAAAAAGAAGAATGAAGTAAGTATAGCTCTTGAGCAATTTCTAAATGAAGCTGCAACAAATGGACATTCAGTCAAAAAAGTTTGATGCGATTGTGGAGGCGAATTTATAAATAAAGAAGTTGTTAGTCTGTTAAGTCGAAGAGGGATTGAATACATCATCTCACCACCTTACACTCTTCAGCAAAATGGCACAGCGGAAAGAGAAAATAGGACTACAGCTGCTCGATCTATGCTTATGGGCTGAAGTGTGTAATACTGCAATATACATTTTAAATCGCACAGGAAAAACTAAAGTTGCAAATAGGTTTCCACTTGAGCTCTGGTATAAAAGAGAGGTTGAAAATCTAAATCACCTAAAAGAATTTGGTACTGGTTGCTATGTACATATTCCAAAGCAATTTAGATCAAAGTTTGATAATAAATCAGTTTTTCGACATATGGTTGGATATGTTAATGACAAAGATGGGTATAGAGTAAGGATTCCATCGAAAAGAAAGATAATTTGCAGTCATGATGTACAGTAAAACTCCAACTATCCGAACTCCAACTATCCGAATCGCTTTCAGAATTTCAGAAAAAAAAATAAGACAGGAACGTACTGCGATTTGCAAAATAATTATTCTGTCTACGCGCGCTATTGCACATAGGCTTAAAATTGGTGTGCGAAGCACGCAATGCTCTGTGTATTGAAAACACAACCAATACGGGGGTTGGAGTGCGAAGCAAGCAATGCACTGTGCGTCGGCTGTTTCTCATAATGTTCAGTATCACGCTAACATGTGCGTCCTTAGCAGTGAACGTGTTAAAGCTATGATAGTACTCAAACGTTAAAGTTATAAAACGTGTATACGCGACCGTAGTATGTGCGGATAGTTTACTCCAGTCGTGTAAACCAATGTGCTCCGGTCCCAATTGATTCGGATAACTGGAATTCTACTGTATTGATTAAGTCTAAAAATGTGTGCAACATACAACAAAATGCAGAAGTTAGCTATATAGATGAAAAAGACAAAGAAAATTTAATTGAAAATCAATTCAATATAATGTAAGAAGCTAATAATTATCTGGATAAAAGTGTCAATGAAGAGATTGATATAAATGACAACGATGAAGTCAATAATTTTTCAGAAGAAGCATTCAATGAAATACGACGAAGTACTCGTGGTAGAAAACAACCAGATTGGATGAAAACAGGTGATATCGTGATTTTATCAGATTTACCAAAAGAAGATGATGATGATAATCCGAAGTCGTTCAATGAAGCTATGAAAACTCTTCAAAAAGAAAAATGGAAGAAGGCAATGAATGATGAATTGGAGTCTCTTCAGGAAAATGAAAGCTCACATGTGCGTCCTTAGCAGTGAACGTGTTAACGCGATGATAGTACTCAAACGTTAAAGTTAAAAATTCCAATCTCACATACTGTTTGACATACTGCAACACCTTGAAAATAATACAGTTAATACCAGGAAGCATCTTACCGGCCACCAGCGCTTATCAGTTACGGCAATTTAAGTCCCTATATCATTCAACAGTACGAGTTTAAACTTAATGCAAGTAGCACGTGCTGATGATTTCCACACCGTCGACGTTAAATGTTAATTTATATGTGTTCAATGTACATTGTAGTGTCTTTTGTATACATGTAATTATGTGTAGTGGTTTAAATTAATGTTTATAACAACGTTCCGAGTGCGCAAACCGTAACATTTGACAGTGACTAAAAAAATAGTTGAAACGGCCGTCATGGTATAAGATTGACGAAAAACACAAGGATTGTACGACAGCTTCCAAGAAAAGGTAATTATCTGAAATAAAACCTGGGACCTTGTACAGTGACCTGCTAATGTAAATGTAATTAAAAATCGTTGGGTTTTTAGAGTAAAGCCCAATGGAGAAAGTCGACACAAAGCAAGATTAGTAGCAAAAGGCTATTTACAAAAATACGGAATTGACTGTGATGAAACTTTTAGTCCAGTTGCTCGCTATGACTCCATAAGAATAGTTTTGTCTATTGCTGCAATAAAAGGAATGAAAATAAAGCAGTTTGACGTTAAAACAGCTTTTTGTATGGCATACTGTAGGAGGAAGTCTATTTAGAACAGCCTGAAGGATTTGAAGATGGTACTAACCGAGTACGCCGATTGAAAAAGAGTCTCTATGGTCTAAAGCAAGCTCCATGTTGTTGGAATAAGCGCTTTATGAAATTTATGAAAAAAACAGGGTTTAAAACTAGTACAGCTGCTAGTTTTAACTATCAAGGAAAAACTCTATTTGCTGCTATTTACGTTGATGGCGGTCTACTAGTTAGAACTGATGTACAAGAAATCAAAAGTTTTTTTTAAACTTTTAGAGACTGAATTTAAAATTACTACTGGCTCTTTGGAAAACTTTCTAGGTATGCAGATTTAATATGATGGTAGTGGATCAATCAGTATTAATGAAGAAGAATTTACAAATAAAATATTGAGATGTTTTGGAATGTATGAGGATAACGCAGTATCAACTCCCATCGGTAAAGATGAAGTGGAAGATAGTCCAAATGTAAAAGGAAAAGTTCCTTATCATGAAGCAGTTGGAAGCCTTATGTACAGTTCGAGCAAACAGGAGTGAACTTGGCCTAATGGGCGAGTCATCCCTTCTACAGTCTACTTCTCCTTAAACCTGCCTTGGCGGTACAACCAATTCCACAAAAAAATAGGTCCACAAATAACATTTAACTGAGGAAATAGACAGCGCTCACATTCTTATAAATTTACGTACTTGCTTACAACCTTTTTTTAAAAAAGCATTTCACATTTTAGAGAAAACTATGACAAATATCTATAAATAAGTAAGGTTTTGTTTCATACAAAATTATAAAATGTTATAACTGTGATGCAAAATTATACTAAGATTTTTATAAAATAAAAGTGATGACAACAAAAATGTTCAAAGCGAGAACTTTTTGTATTTTTAGGCAAAAAGAAAACTTTTTGCGAGAAAGTTGTTGATAATTAGTGGAATTAACTTTTTTATTTAAAACAATTTTCTGTACGACCTTTTGTTTAGTCAGGAGGAAGGTAATTACTGTAATGAATACATTTTGTGCTTGTTTGACATTGATTTGGTGCGATCCTGACTGTTCCGTAGATCCAATGACACCATAATACTATCTTGTTTTAATCATACTGTATTATTTAAAGTTTAGTTAGGTTAAAGTTAGTTTTAGGTTTTGTATTCTTTTAACATTGTATTGCTAGTCGCCAGGTTGGTGAAAGTTTGTTAATACACATACGAAATTTGTGTGGGAAAAGTAAATAGGATGATGTAACGGGAAGGGTATCTCAGGAAATACTTCCTGCCTTCCTGCTCTCTTTATTTGTCGATTCTAAGAACGCATTCTCCTTATAATTTTTAACACATGCGCAAAAGATTTGTCAACCCTTGGTTCACATATTTCCAGTATAAAAAACTAAAATAAACTAACCCGAATTCGTAAAATGTTTCTGAATATTTTAATTTATTATAATGCATAGAATCCGATAATGTATTGTAGCACGATAAGGTTTTTTTGTGACACTTGTATATATTTATAAATAAAACAACAAATTTTTACACGTCCTGTTCACTAAGAAAAATGTGTTTATTACTTTTATTTACCGTTACATTACAGTGACAAACTAGGGTGTACAGTGAAGAAGAGAGATCTATTTTTTTTTATTGAGGTTGTACTGGTGACGTTGGACAGAAGAAACACAGCGTGGGGACCGGGCCTTACTTCCCCTCTCGGGGTGCATTGCCGGCGTGAGGAATCTGTACCTTACTGCTGCAACTCGTCCAGACATTGCTTTCAGTGTTAATAAAGCGGCACTTGCAATGGAAAATCCTACTGAAAAAGATTGGGGTAATGTGAAACGCATTTTGAAATATTTGAAAGGAACGAGTGGGTATTGCATAAGGTACAAAAATGATGGATAATCATTAAAAATATACAGTGATGCTGATACCTCATCACGTAGATCAACAACTGGAGTTGTCGTAGTATTAGCTACAGGAGCAATTTCCTGGACTAGTCAACTTCAAAGAACAGTTTCTCTCTCGACTACTGAAGCTGAAATAATAGCTGCAAGTGAAGGAGCAAAAGAATTAATGAGGATGAAACGATTATTAACAGAACTATTGTGTTTTAATCAACTTCCAACACTTTACGTGGATAATGCAAGTACGTTAAAACTTGCAAAACCCATAAAATGTCAAATATCATAAAAAAAAAACAAAGCATATTGACATCAGATACTTCTATGTATGAGAAAAATATCTAAATGGAGAGCTGAAGTTGGAACATATTGATGGACAAAAGCAGTTTGCAGATTATTTAAAAAGCTATTAGATAAAAATAGATAAATATAAAAATACTATCTTCGTTCCAGTATTGGAGTGGTGAAATTAGCAGCTAAAGTCTAGCATATGTAGTGTTTTGGAGGAAGTGTTGAAGTAAAAACACTACATGAGCACCTTTATTTAATATAAGTACATTGAGGCGTGTAGATGCAAAAACAGATATCTCCATCATAGTTGATTTTTTAGGAAAGGGAAAAAACTGATATAACTTAAGTCATCAATATTTTTTTAACGTTATTTTTCTCACTTAAAGCTGTGTTTATTTTTTCCCAGTTAAAACAAAGCCTGGAATTGAGAAATAATAAACAAAATTGTAAATTAACTTTTAAATAAACAGATGTCGGTTTTTGCTCCTCGCCTTGATTCAAATGTCGGTTTTTGCTTCTGAATTTTGGAAATAAAAACTCTTTTTAACACATTAAAACACTTTTAATTTTGCTTAGAAATAATACAAAATATTTTTTTATATAATCTACACTTATAAAACAAAAGCAACATTTAATTTTCTTATGGTATTTAAAATACACAAGATATTTTCCTTACAAGAAGGCAAACACAAATCATTATTTTTTTTATTTTCTACATTTTGTAGTGACCCATTATTTACAATATTTAAAATTACTATTAAATTTAAGTTCGGGCACTTTATTTTAAGTATTTCCAAAGTGAGTTTCTAGGAGTTGTTTCACGTAATTTACCTTCTCTGATTTTACTCTAGCACAGTTTCCAGTTGGAATAACTTCAAGATTCACGGATGATAGCTTCTTTCGATGTTTTAGTATATATTTATTTATTCCAATATCTGATCGATAATTTTGCTCTCCTCTAATTAATACCATCTTGTTAACTTGGTTACGGCTTATAATGTTATAATGAACCTTTTAGAAATTAAATTTAAAGTGCCAATTAGCAGGTTTTTTTTAAACACTTTGCAGTTGACTCATGCCAATCAAATACACAATATCCTAGGTTGGAAATATTGATTAAGTACCAATTTTTAGAAATATGTCATAATATAATAATACGATATAAAAACAACAGAGAAATTAATGAAGGAAGCTTACAGGGCAGACGACTAACAGTCACGTGGTTCCAATCCTGGTGCTGTCGTGGTTCCAATCCTGGCGCTCGGTTGTTGCACTTCACCGTTCTACACTTTTATAGTTTTTTGCTTCTATAACTGGATTTTAAACAAGAATAACGTTTAAAATGTAGGTTTTTGCTTCTTACTAATATAATAGATGGATGTGGTCAGAATAGCAAAATAGCCAAACAAAATAATGTATAAAAGTCTATTTGTAAAAAATGCCACTTATCGGGCTTTGCTTTTACACGCCTCTTATGTTTTCAGTCTTCTATGTTATTGCTTGGCTTAAAGTACAAACAATAAATTGTGTGTGTTACTAAATGTATTGTTCTTTCATTTTTGTATTTCTTTAAATAAAATATCTATTAAACCTTATAAGCGGGTTAATAGTTTCTTCGTCAATATAAAAATCTATTAACCCTTTCCACACCTAATTTGTTTACTCCTAAAAAAGTATTTCCGTCAGTTCTAAAAGGCTGATTTTTTATTTGTAGTTTCTTCTATGACTGAAGTATAGATTGGTATGAAATAAAACATATATTTTTGTTTTTAAGTATATTTTTTTTAACTTTTATTTCTTGAAAAAAATAGAAATTCGTAACAAAAAACAGGAAAACAAGAATTTTGGACAAATTTTCAATGGGAAGACCTTTATTTGTTGCTTGTTTTTTGTTGTCTATATCCTTACAAACAAAATTAAGTGGTTTACAAATTTTATAATAATACATTATAAAAAAATTATAATTGAAAAACAAGTTTTTTGTAAAAAATTAGTTTTGACACCAACTTGTACAAAGCTGCCTCAACTTATTTATTTTATTGCTTAGCAACAGTATTATTTAGGTCAAAACTAGTAAGTAAAGCTTTTTTCAAAACTTATTGATAATATTATAATCTCTCAGGTTCGAAACAAAAGTTCCGTCGCCACTCATTTTGTAACAAACTGCCGTCGTCTTCTTTCATTTTATTTCACAACAATTGTGACACTTACAGTCCATTTAACAGAAATATTATATATTTAGCAAGTAAATTCCCATAACGACTAAAACATAGAAGGATGGTCTGGTAGATAAAGAGACGCAATATTCAATAATAAATATTTATAATTCATATATACATGTATAAATTCATTTAAGACACAAAATGGTTAAAACATAATGATTCAGATAAACATAAAATAATAAAAAAATAAGCAGACTGTATAATAAAGAATAAAAAGCAGACTTAAAAACATTAATGAATAAAAGTATATAATATATATAAAGTGTAGAAGAGTTCATAAAACTAAAAACAGTGGTGCGGTTGAAGAGAACAATTAAAAAGGTAAAATAAATGGTCACATAACGAACAATTTTAATAATTAAAAATAATAAAGTTGAAGAAAACCATATGTAAAAAACAAATTATAACATAAACGTCTATATCAGTGCATAGTGTGAGCTCAAACTTGATCTGGTCGATGGTGAAACTTTGGTTGATTGAAAAGGCCATGTACCGTAAGAGTAAGGAGAAATATTGCGTTGAGTTAAGCTGGTTGGCGTGCCTTGGGAGAGAAATTCCTACAAAAAGGTGGTTTTGTAGTACAGAATAGAAGAAATGGACGTTACAATATAAACTATTGATGGTACAGCGTTAGTGTACGCTTAGGCGTCAAGATTCATCGAGTGGTTACTGAGTAAATTGAACTTATGAAAATCTGACCATGTGGGTACGTTTTTAGTGCGTCGAAGATATTAAATGTGAGGAGATATCCAAAGTTATCTTATAAATCCTAGGTACAAACATTGGTTTGAACAATTTCGTGAGTATAAATGGCCATATAATATGATATTTTCAGTCTGCATTTAAAATTTTTAAACTTTTTTACATATAATTACATTTGACTTGGAATTGCGTCTTAGCCTATTCAACATAATTGTAACTTATATCTTATGTAAATTATTGATAGTTTGTTATATTTTATTTTCATGATAATGATTAATTTGTCTCTGTATAATTATTTGATTAATATGAGTGAGTAAAGAGCATAGTTGTTTCGCCACGATGTCTTAAATTCCTTTCATCAGCCATGATCCCTATCTAGTGTGTGAGAAATTAAGAGTAATAAAGAATTTTTATAAGTAGGCTAATGATATGCATAGTAATGTCAAGAAAGCATAGAGATATGTTATATGTGGAATATTAAGTTTTTTTTAAGAGTTAAATTAAAGGAGGTTTTTTAAAGTGAAATATGGATTTATAAGTTGGAGCTAAGGTGAGTTATATGGTGAATAATTTTTTGTAGTGGAGGTTAAAGAGAGAGAAGTATTTTTTGTAGTTGAAGTTGAATAATAAGCGAAGAGTATTAAAGGTAATTAAGAGTAATGAAGTGTAGGTGAGTAATAATCCACATATGACGTTTTTTATTAGTTTGAACAATTTTTTTTATCTTTCAAGTTTTTTGACAACACATTTTTTTTAACAGTTCAATAATCATAATATTATTTTTGTAACGCTTCACGTTACACAATCATTATTGTAAAAAGAACTATATTAAAAAATAAACTGTTAAATTACACAAGATAATCTAGTACAACAAAACTAAACAACGCGTAAGCTCACTAAAACACTGCGTAGTAAGTAGGAACCAAACAACGGCGAGAGCAGACAGCTGTTTACAGTGTGGCCAAAGACGGCAAACATTACATTTTCTAAGATTTATTTACCACAGAAACTGAACTCAAATAGTTCTAAAAAAATTCCAAAGATAGCAGCACATCTCAAACTTCAACAATAGCGGCCATCAAAGTAACTACGTCCGTTCAAATGCAATCAAAGAACGTTGTCATAGCGAGTTGGGGGCTCACATGACATAGGAGTTCGTGCGGATTAGTAGGGTGCGGGGCTGCCCCGACACTCGAGTGGAAAGGGTTAAAAATCTATTTAATTAACTATACTGAAACATTCCATAATTTCAAAAATAAAAATAATAATTTTAAAAAGGCCAAAGACAAAATACCTAAATACAAAACCAAACCACGATTTACTTCAAGCCCTACCATCGGCTATGTGACACCGGCGCACCAAGCGGTGAAATAGTAGACTAACCATGTAAACAGAGTGATTTGACTACAAACGGCTTTCTCAACCAAATTAAACTTTTAGACATTAGACTTTTTGATCGAACATAAATAAAAAATTTACATTCTTAATAATCTAACTCATTATTGGATGTAAATAAATGGTCAAACACATAAAAAAACATTCAAAATTGATTATATCAACACACATTCGGCCTACTTTTATAAGTGACGAAATCCTCAGACAAGGGAAGTAAATTCCATAAACATTCTTTTATCAAAAAAAGGTATCGCTCAACTACAAATATCAAACGATTCTGAAATAAACCAGCTTCCCAAATAATGTGATAATGTAATACAACCATTTAGAAGAACAATCTAATTTAAAGAAGAAAACACTGGAATCTACCATATTTCAGCTGAGAAACTGACTGATAACCTACAAGTAAGGGGTGTCCAAGCGACATGATTGGTTGAAAGTATTTGCGGACTTATCTCACAATATAAATATGTAAATTTCTAAAAAAACATCTGTTTTATGATTACAAGAGAATTATTTCCTAGTTTAATACTTAAAATAAATAGTCCTTAAGATATTTTAATAATTCAAAATTGTTCTATAATCTAAGTAAAAACCATTGTTAAGGTGAAAAATAAAAAAATTTTGACGTTTGTTTAAAATATAAAATGTAACTTGAAGTGCAATAAACAAATATAAAATTTTCCAAGGGAAAGCCCATTTTTGCAGCAAAGAAAATTATTATTATTGCAGGAGACTGACCTAAGGTCTGGTGGAATATAATTCAATGCATAAGTAAAACCATTGTGCTGAATTATCACAAATCAAGAAGGAATATATTTATAAATACAAAAAAAGAGAAGATCAAATGCTTGTTCATGAGAATTTTAGTTACACTGGTTAAAAAAAAAGTTGCGGAAGGAAACTCTAATGCGGTGATCCCTAACCTATTTATTTCCTTGTATTTATTTTGTGTTATAAAAGAAGTTACATTTTTTATATTTCAAAGTGTTTACTTAAAAAAAATCAATAACTTATTTCCAGTACAACTGATTTGATCAATGAGTAAACAATTTCTTTCATTTTATTAACTTGTATATAGATTTATGTGTATTGTAAATGTATATTTAATTTGTTGTATATAGATATATTTGTTAATTGTTAATGAATAGAGTTTTATTATTTTATTTCAAGCATCTTAAGAATTTAATCACCGAAAAAAAGAAGAAAAACAGTATTTGTTGTAATACTGCACGACTAAGTACATCCTACTAATAATCAACTCCTATAAAACTGAGTGTACATCCGTATATATGTACGTGAGTACCATATAATATAACAGCTGATTTCACCCATCATCTATAATACTTAAACAAACCCAGTGTAGATTATAGTTTAAGGTTATGTTTACAACTTCAATTGTTATAATTTTTTGAGAAGTTGATTTTTTTAAATATGAGTTATAGAACTAATGTATGCTATAATATAAGTTATAATATTTGCTTTGAGGTTATAAATTGTATATAAATACAACCTTTTATCATCAATATGTTATTTGTTTATACAAATTTAAAGAAGAGATACGTATTCGTTTAACTTCAAAACATTCGTACATCTTCATATACATATAAACATATTTGATTATTAATTTCTTCACTATAATATTAATCACTTCTAAATCATTTGATCTATCAATATGAAATAAAAATAAATTAAAAGATAATATTTTTATCTTTCTTTAACCCTCCAAGTGCTGACTATATTGCTCTTTAGTGCTAAGGGGTTTTTTGGTTCCGTGCAAGCTTATTAACTAAAATCATTATAAAATACTCACTAACAGTAAAGTAAGACTTATTATACATCATTTTAATCACAATTTCATGCTCTTTACAGTAAATAGCTTTAACAGGCTTACCTTATAATTTTTATCCTTTTTTTTGTTGACCAAAGTAGAAATTAAAAAAACGTTTTGTGTTCTAAAACCACTCACTCAAAATATGTAAAAATAAGTAATGTAGAAAATCTAATACAGCTAAAAGTTGCACAATTTTATGGTGAATAGAAATTACATAACACTACTACTTTGCTGTAAAAAAAACTTTCTGTCTATAAAAATAAAACTCCGTTTTTGATAAAAAAATTGATTTTCTGCACAATGAAGAAAAAGTTGCCTCTAAAGATATAAAAGCACTGTCTAGGCCCAGTATTTATGGTTTTAATTTGTTATAAAGGAATAACACACATTATATAACCTAACAAGAAAAAAAAGAAGAAAAAATATTTACAGTCTCTAAAAGTCCCTATTTTCAAACGCACCTCTAATAGCACTTGAATTGCAAAGTTCACTCATAATTACTTAAAAAATGAATAAACATTTACAAAAACAAATAAAAATAAACTGATCTAAACTGAAACTAAAAATGAATAACAACTAGTGGATAAACAAACAAAATCCGAGTTCCGAGCGTCCCTCTACGCGTACTACCCGACTAGATAGTTGATTTGACAATTCTGCCGAAGGTTTGTTTGAGTCGATATCGCTATGAAACTCTGAACTATAATAAAGTGACTCTTTCCAAACACAACCATACATAGAAGTATCCGATTGTATTAAAAATAGCGGCGTCGTACACATTTACAAAATGTGTTGCGCAAACGTTGCATATGCGACGTTAGCACTGTAAAGCGAGTTTTTAATCATCTTTAAATACTTTACAATTCAGTAATTCCAATGCTTTGCTAATCATCAATAGGATTAAGATTTTTTTAAATATTTTGACTGGTACAAGTACTGTTTATTCAAGAGAATAATAGAATTTCTAATTAAATAACATAATTCATTTATTAATAAGTAGTGAACCAAATAAACAATCAAACAAATGACTTAAATAAACAATAATATTAATCGGGTAATCGGATACACTTAGTAGCATAAGAGTAGACAGACGTCTGTGATTATTGTTTACGCGATGGTGATGCCATCATTCCTTATCTTGGCTTTTCTTGCACCTGCTTCCTGCTTCTGTCCGACCTTCTATGTGTCTAACTTTTACCCTACCCAGCTTACCCCCCTCTTACTCGTCTCCTTTTGTTTTTGTGAATGCAGTAGTTTGATGCAGTATCAAGTAACATCGCATATGTCATACTCGTGCAGCATATCGTTTGTTTAGTTTTCAAACAAGTTTTGCTAAAATCACTTATGAACTTCTTCAAAAAATATTTTTAATATTTTTTTACTGGAACATGTACTGTAGTCTATGTATGTCTTTTTTATCATTTTGTATTTGTATTTTATTTTCATTTGGACTTTAGTTTTTCATTTGATAATACTGTAGATGCCTTTTTCACATCTTTGACCATGTTTTCATTGATATCACCAGTTTACCTTACGCTTCTTTCTTGATTTTTGAGAGTCTGTGTTGTCCACATTACCTCGGATAACCACGGCTCTACTGTAGATTGTTTTTTAAATGATGTATTTCTGATGTGTACTTAATTAATCAGTCTGGGATTTTTCACGGGGCTTACTAGTAATAATATTATAAATATGAAAGTTGGAATGTTTGGATGTTTGACTGTCAATCACACAAAAAGTACTGGATGGATTTGAATGAAATTTGGCACACATTGGATTATGACCTGGAATGAGACATAGGCTATAAATCATTTTGATTTAAGGGTTGAAACAACCCCTAAAGCAATACATATTTATTATTATACATCCATTAAGAGAACTGGAAATTTGTACATTTATTTCTTACAAAATATATGTAACAATACATTTTTAAAAAATAAACCAACTTTAAAAAAAAGAAAAAACAAAATGCTGAAACTAAAAAGTAAAAAATAATTAGTATATTGAACAAACGTAATTTATTCAAAGCCGATACAAAAAAATTTGAAGTCGGCACCAAATTTATTATTAATTTATTTAAATAAATCAACTTTACAAGAAATTATAATGATTGAAGTTGTAAACATAACCCCAAAGTATAATCTATGATGGGTTTGTTTAAGTATTACAGATTATGAGTGAAATTAGCTGTTATATGTTAATAACGTATGCATACATGCATGTACGGACGTATACTCGCTTTTATATTAGTTAATTAAATGCGTGACACAACTCTGAATTCATTTTATTCGTGTAAATGTAGGCCTAAATGAATTTACGACGTTGTGAGCATTTATGTAATGTATTTATGCCTAATTGACTCAAATTTTCAACAAAAATATTTGCTAAATCATACAATTTTTAATAAAGTGGCTTTTTAAGAAATATTTGATTAATAGCTGACCCGACAGAAGTCCTGTCCAAATTTCAATAAATTTGGTTGTGATTGTTTTGTGAATTTGTGATAAGCTGTTGGAAAATGTTAAAAAAGAGAAAAAAACATATTTCTGAACGATCATTGTATCTTTTAATGATTGAAGAAATGGATATGAAATTTGAGGAGTAGTAGATTCAGAAGAACTAAAATAGTGTTAAATTCTAGGTAAATTTGGCACCGGTTCAAATTTTTTTTGTATCAGCTTTGAATAAATTACGTTTGTTCAATACACTAGTTATTTTTTACTTTTTAGTTTCAGTATTTTGTTTTTTTTAAATTGGTTTATTTTTTTCAAAAATTTATTATTTTTTGATTTTTAGAGCGATGTATAGATTAAAGAAAAAATTGTATTTCCTAAAAGGTGTTTATGAATTTGTATTTACTGTATACTGTAATGCGATTTAAGTAGTACGTTTTTCTTAAATTATTTTTTTATTATTTTATTAAAAAAGTTATAAAAAACAGCTATAAAGCTATAAAGACAGGTATAAAAATGTTTCACTTACTTACCTGAACTAAGTCTTTTACGACATTTATACAATTTTTTACTTCTTTACATGAAGGATGCCGGGTATGACAGAAAAACAAGTTTCTCTTATTTACCTGACCGAAGATGAATACAACAGCAATAAAAAATTTGGTATGACAAAAATATAAACATATGTTCCTTATTTACATGACTGAAGCCGGGTACGACAGCTGTAAGAAGTTTTCCTTATTTAACTGACCGAAGTCGGGCATGACAGCTATAAAAAGTTTGACTTATTTACCTGAACTAAGCCTGGTACGACAGCTAAAAAGAATAGTGTTTCTTATTTACCTGACCGAATCCTAGTACGGTAGCTATAAAAAAGATTCACTTATTTACCTAAACTAAGTATGGTACGACATCTATAAATTATTTAACTTATTTATGTCAAATATAACCATCTGTTCCTTATTTACACGACCGAAGCCTGGTACGACAGCTGTAATAAGTTTTTCTTATTTACCTGACCGAAGACGGGTACAATAGCTATACAAAAATTGGTATGACAAATACAAACATCTGTTCCTTATTTACATGACCGAAGCCGGGTACGACAGCTGTAATAAGTTTTCCTTATTTACCTGACTGAAGCCGGGCACAAAAGCTTTAAAAAGTTTTACTTATTTACCTGAACTAGCCTGGTGCAACAGCTAAAAAAATGTGTTCCTTGTTAACCTGACCGAATCCTGGTACAACAGCTATAAAAAAGTTTCACTTATTTACCTGAACGAAGCCTGGTATGACAGCTGTAACAAGTTTTCCTTATTTACGTGACCGAAGCCGGGTACGACAATTAAACATTTTTTTTACTTATTTACCTGAACTAAGCTGGTACAACAGCTATAAACCAGTAAGATATTGCACTAGAGAAAAATTGAATGGATTCGTGATGCGAGATATTTGTGACAATTCGTGACTTGAGATTTCATTTAGATACCCACGCAAAAAAATTTCCAATGGGTCAACAGAAGTTTTAACTTCAAAAAGATTTATCGAAATCGGTTCATTAATTCTGGAATAATCGCTGGACAAACATAATAATTCGACCACGCAGCTGAACCGCTGACGTGAGTTGAGCAAATTTCCAAATTTAAGTTTATAAGCCTATGTTTTAGGGTTTCAACCAACAATTGCGAAATAGGTCTATTCATGACGGTGCTGAATAGCTGTAAAATGGTTCGCTCGCAATTCCACATATATTGGGAGTATCTTCAATACACAAAGCATTGCATGATTCACACGCCAACCCCCATATTGGGAGTATCTTCAATACACAATGCATTGCGTGCTTCACACGCCAACCCCACGGTAGAATCCACCACATGGCTTTCAACCAGGTACTTATATGGTATTTTACGTTTTGATCAATTTTGGGGGAACTAAGCGAGCTATAAGGTCGCGTAAAAAAACAAAATGTGCAGAATATCATCCTACATTTATATTTGTAGAAAAGACTCAAAAACAAATTAATTCTCGTAGGAAAAATCTCTAAAAATAGTTACTTTCGGTCAAAAAACGTGCTTCTGATTGTTGGATTTTTTTGGCTAACGAACTCGTTCGAGTGTCGTAGACATCCAACATGTGTACCAAATTTGAACCAAATCGGACTTAAAATGCTTCCGCTAGAGTGCGAACACATATATACATTTTAATGACACATTTTTGGGGACCATGATTGTTGCTCATTTGCTACTCCCGACCTTGGGTCTTACCATAAGGGCCACCGCAATAGCTCATTTTTCCTATGGAAATTCGCTATAAACTTATAATGAATTTTAATTGAAAATTCAAATTTCCCGCCAAATGACGTACTGTATTGGCAAAAACTAGCTAAGTTCTGGGCCGATCCTTACAAAACTGGAGTGGGACCACCGGAGGATGATCCTCTTTCATTAAAATTTTTTTTATCAAAATTTGTTCATTAGTTTTGGAGTAATCGCTGGTCAAACATAAAAAAAGCATATAAACAGGTCGAATTGAGAACCTCCTTCTTTTTTTGAAGTCGGTTAAAAAGCAAACCATATTTGTATATTATACTGAGCTGCTAAGGGGTGAAATTGTGATAACAATCCCTAAAACAATACAAATTAATTATTTTATTTTATATCTTATAAAGCTAGAAAGCTGGAAATTGGTACATTTATTTCTTACAAGGTATGTATAAAATTTTAACCATATTTGCATTTATACTGTCAGTACTGCTAAGGGGTGAAATTGTGATAACAACCCCTAAAACAATACAAATTAAATATAATCTTCCCTTAAAGCTAGAGAGCTGGACATTGGTACATTCATTTCTTACAAATATGTATAAAAAGTAAACTGTATTTGTATTTTGTAGTGTACTGATAAATGTAAAAACAACCCCTAAAACAATAAAAATTCATTAATATACTTCCCTTAAAGCTAGAGCTGGAAATTGGTACATTCATTTCTTACAAGATATATATATATATATACTTATACTAATATTATAAAGAGGTAAAGTTTGTTTGTTTGTTTGTATGTTTGTTTGTTTGTTTGTATGTAGGGGGTAATCTCTGGCACTACTGAACCGATTGAAAAAATAGTTTTACTAATTAAAAGCTACACTATCCCTGAGTAACATAGGCTATAATTCATTTCAATAAAAACCTTTTTTTATTTCAATCTTTATAAATTTAATCGGAAAAATTCTTAGGTTAGGTCTAGAATGATAAACCAACACATGTATTTACATTAATTATTACCATAGCAACCAATTGAATAAAATAACAGATAATATATTTGCTCCAATATTTCCATTAACAGCTGATTTCAAAATTTGAAGCAATTATTTTTGCATTTCTAGCTTTTAGGTTAGGACTTTAAAGAGCATACCCGAGCCTTGCTGGTTCTTTTAACCATTATTATAACTGCTGTTATAAAATATAAGAAATAATTTAAATTTAACATTTCACATTATTTACCATCTTAGTTTTAAGGTTATTATTAATCATATACCTTTATTATAAATAAAACATAACATATGTTTTTAGAAGGTTACGTTGGGGGTTGGCGTGCGGAGCACGCAGGGGTCTCCCCTAGTATATATATAAAGTAAACTATATTTGATTTTTCTAGCGTGCTACTAAGGGGTGAAAATGTAAAAACAACCCCAAAAATAATAAAAATTCATTAATATACTTCCTTAGAGAGTATTAAAGTAATATTAAAGCTAGAGAGCTATAAATTAGTAAATTTCTTACAAGATATATATTAAAAGTAAACAATATTTCTATTTAGTAGTGTGCTGCTGAGGAGTGAAAATGTGATAACAACCCTAAAACAATAAAAATTAATTATTATACTACCATTAAAGCTAGAGAGCTGGTAATTTGTACATTTATTTCAAACCATATTGCCTTTTTGTAGTGTTCCGACCGCTTCGATTATATTGCAATGATTTGGAGCTTTTTTATTATTCTTCCACAAAAATCGTCAATATCTCGAAAACGGTGCGTCCTAGAGCATTTTTGACAATGCTCTTTAGGAAGCACCATCCTTGCCAGTTATGTACTATACAACAGCATAGTGTTTATGCCCCTGGGGTCTCTCCCCCAAATCAAATTTTGACTTTTACAAATTGGGTAAAATAAGTGAGTGACGAGTCAAAATATATGTTTTTTAATGCAAAAACACGTTATTCCGTCGGCTTCGATTATATTGCAATGATTTGGAACTTTTTCATAGTTTTTTCACAAAAATCGTCAATATCTCGAAAACGATGCGTCCTAGAGCATTTTTGACGATTCTCGACCCATCTTTAAGAAACACCATCTTTGCCAGTTACGGGTTTTACAAGGGTAGAGTGTATATGCCCCTGGACTCTCTCCCCTCCAAATTGAGTTTTGACTTTTACAAATTGGGTAAAATAAGTGAGTGACGGGTCAAAATATATGTTTTATTAATGCAAATAATACATGTCATTCCGTCGGATTAATTTTATTAAAATAATTTGGAGCTTTTTCATAGTTTTTTACAAAAATTGTCAATATCTCGAAAACGGTGCGTCCTAGAGCATTTTCGATCCTCTCTAGGAACCATCATCTTTGCCAGGTATGTCTAACAACGGTAAAGTGTATGTGCCCCTGGGGGGAGCGTTGTATATACTTTCCTTAAAGCTAGAGAACTGAAATTTTTACATTCTTTTCTTACAACATACATAGAAAAAGTAAACCAGATTTGCATTTGGTCGCGTACTGCTGAGGGGTGAACATGTAGTAACAACCCCTAAAACAATAAAACTTAATGTTTATACTTTCATTAAAGCTAGACAGCTGGAAATTTGTACATTTTTGTATTTCAAGATACATAGAAAATGTAAACCATATTTTTATTTTGTCGTGTGCTGCTAAGGTGAGTAAATGTGATAACAGCCCCTAAAACAATTTATTGGTACACTTTCCTTATAGCTATAGAGCTGGAAATTTGTACATTTATTTCGTGCATTGATACATAGAAAATTAAACAATATTAGCGTTTTGTGGTGTACTCCTAAGGGGTAGAGATTTAATAACCATCCCTAAAACAATAAATGTAGATCTGCTAACTTCCCACAAATCTAGAGCGTTGAAATTTGGCACTTATTAATAGTAGGTAAGTGTTGTAAAGGAAAGAAATAATTAAACACAATTTAAATCATTACGTCTTATGTGTGAACGGAGGTAACAGCCCCTTTACAATACAAATAAATACATTATTATACTTCCCACGAGCTAAAGAGCTGTTGTTTACCCCATTTTTTCAAAAGTGGTAAATAAGAACAGTAATGCACTAGCATTTCAATTACTTGCGTCAAAGGAGTAAAATTGGAAAAAAACCGTAAAACAATACATTTTAATTTTTATACTTTACTTTAGCTCGAGAGCTAAAATAGATTGCACTTATTTGTTAAGGGTCGACTCTAGCTGTCAGCCATGTTGGCTGACACTCGATAAGACCAATGTTAAATTAAAATCCAAATTTTTCCTTTATTTTTGATCGGATAATTATGAACGATATGTCATTTTAAAGCTATGGCCAATATGCATGCAAATGGCTTTTCCAAAACTAAGAAAAACATTTTGTTTAATATTTACTAACAATTTAAAACATTGATTTTTAATATTTTTTTATGTTGTCACTATTAATTATAGCGAAAAACTACCAAGCCATTCGCATGAAGAATTTCGTCCCCAAGAGTTTGGTATTTTTTTTAAAATGCTATTTGAACAATTGCGGGTTTTAAATGGATTTAGGATGATCAATTTCCACGTAACCTACCGCCGCTATGCTGGAGTCGCAGGTTGGTTTCTGTTTTACTAGAGCCAACCCTTAAATGGTACTATGAAAAAATAAACCAAACGCATTTTTATAACCTGAGGATAAGTTACTTGCGGTCTACCCCTATATATTAAAAATCATTACTATTAGTACCTGTAGAGCTAGATAACTGAAATTTGGTAAATTGTAACATTTTGATACAATTGAAGCGTAAATAGTAATGCAAAGATAAAGAGTCCTGGCTGAGATTTAAAAGAACAATGAAAATAATATGAGATTGAAAGATATAGCCTAGAAATTAAATATAACCTCAAAATTCGTATTTTGGATAAGGATTCATATAAATGAATATTTAAGTATTTCGGAATTTTAAAATAATAATTAAATAACAATAAATGCACATATTATAACTAGTTAAAGCGAAATAAAACTAAACTTACCTTTTCTTTTTAAAACAAATAAATAATACAAACGAATTTTATTTACAAGCCTAAAGTAAAGTGTTAAGAACATTTTCATTGTTCTTACGATGTATGTAAATTCAATCATGTTTTGTGTAAATAATATTAAGAATTGATTTAAAAGCATTGTGTATAATTTAAATAATAATCAGTGTTAGAAAATTAAGAAATGCTTATAAACATAATCAAACAACGAAGTGTTAACTGTAATAGAAAGTAAAATACAGAGTGCAGAGGGATCGATTATTTAGTTGACAAATACATAGCGGCGAATCGATATAACGCAAATGACAACGACGAACGTACATTGTGTATATAAGATATTAAAATGGACATTTTCAAGTTTAAAAGAAACAGTTATAAGTATTTCGAAGTTGGATATATTAATAAATAATGTAACAATTTAACAACAGTGAAACATATTTTGGAAAATAAAGTGTAAGTGACTCGAGAAGTACTGCCTGTTGTAAATAGGATATTCAACACGAGTATAGTAATGGCCGTGAAGTATTGTTAGAGCGCCATATCTGAATTTTGTGGGTTCCTTTTAGCAATTAATTCTAATTTAGTATTCACCAAGTACAGACGTATTTGCCAGTTTAAATCAAATTACATACAAAATATAAAAGAATAGTGAACATATTGTACTTACCTTGCACTAATATAAGCAATACCTTCCAGAATAGTGTTATTTTAAATGGTACAACCAATGAACAGTTATAAAATTATTAAAAGACAGTCACCAACATTAAGGTAATATCCAGCCAATTCTGATATCTATACCCAGGGTTATAAATAATTTTGAATCAGTAAAAGTGAATAGACTTCTATATAATTTAAAATTAAACCAATTGGGCATAGTTTTTCTGAACATTTGAACTTTGGAACAAAATAGAAATTAATTTTAATAAATCAGTTTGTAATATAATTTTTAAGTATAGCTTTAAAAGATTGCCTATTTAACAGCCAGGGGGATTCTTTAATCCGAGAGAAAGAGATTTGTTTGAATAATAATTTATATGTCAGTATTAATTTTGTGTTAAATACATAAAGAGGAGATAATATAAAATTATAAAGATAATTCCATTTTTAAGTTGTATTCTCATAAGAGAAATATTGTCCTAAAAATAAGTAACCAAAAATATATCGATTAGACATAGAGTTTTGTTAAGTAAAAATGAGTCAGTTATTTATGGTTCTAACATTATAAAATATATTATAAACAATATCATTATAAAATATTATCATTAAAGGTATATTTGAAAAAGAAAAACTATTTGAATTTAAGTTACTTGTATCTAAGGGTAAAATAGGGCAATTACAACCATTTCTTGATTGACAATGTAAGCCAAGATGTAAAATGTTTAACATACCGTAAGGAAGGTGGGCTGGTTGCGCTTCAAAACATGAAACAATGATAGATTTGGACAAAACTCACTGTGCAGCCGATCTTTGGACCGTGGGTGAAGCCATGGGTACCTGCTAGTATTGTCCGCGAGAGGCAAGAAGTCCCCTGAGCTCTTGCCTATTCAAAAAATTGCAGGCGCTTATCTGAGTCGGTGCTAAGCTTACGTTGCACACGGCATTCTGCCACATTCACTGTGGCAAAACATGTAAAATAGCCAATTGAGGTTTTACTTTATTGTAGCTATTTACTTGTGTTGAGAAAACCATTAAGGTTTGATAAGCCTTCCAGTTTTAAAAACTAACTTTATTACAGTATAGGATTTCTATAAAAAAGTTTGTTATTAAGAAAGAAAGTTGTTACTATAAAATTTTGTACAGTTAGGCAGTAAGAAAAACCGTTATTGTATTTACAAGTAAGATTATATTTACACTTATGTACATAGTGTTTACAAGTTCTTAAATTACTATACAATATAAAATTGTAAACCATTTTAAATTTATATACAAAACTAGCAAAAGATTGTTGATAGGCCTACTAAAAAAACGGATATACAGTAAATCCCTCGACATTCGCGGGCTTGGTATTCGCGGTTTTGATTATTAGCGGTGGCTAAAAAAAAGAAAAACTACTGTATTAAATAGAAATAAAGTACATGTAAAATTCGTAAATTATTGCAGTGTTTGTAATAATTAATTAATTTAATAACATTGTATAAAACCCACGTCGTCAAAACACTCACAAATACAACAAAACATACAAGATGAGATTTAAAAAATCTTTACTAGCAAAATACACTTAAAATTTTCAGAATAATTAGATATAAATAAATATATAATATTATACAAATAATTATAATCAAATTTAAACCTAGAGTAATAAAATTATTGATGACAAAAATAAAAAATAAAACATAATTTTAAGTTAAACTTGTAGACTAAGTTAAATTGCACAGTGTTAATTTAAATAGTTCAATTGTTTAAATTCAACTATTAAATTAACTATTCCCTAAGGACTAGGGAAGGAAAATTTATATAAAGCATTTTTTTTTTTATATTTTATGTCAATAGTAATTTTTATGTCATGTGCATATCTGCATATAAGCTACTCATTATGTGTAAGTATTTATAACTTTTATGTGTTTTATTTTATAAGTATTACACATATTTTATTAAACTGCAGTATGTCATTCAAGTTTTGGTGGTTCATTGTAATAAATACAATTATTTTCAATAATGTGACACATTTTGTTCAATTTTGTATTTATTTTTCAGAAATGTTTCAGAGAATCAAATTAAAAGTATGCTAACATTAGTATATTGTATATTATACAAATAATTATAATCAAATTTAAACCTAGAGTAATAAAATTATTGATGACAAAAATAAAAAATAAAACAGCTTTCCGTGGCGGACTGGTCTAGCCCAAGTATTCTATAGCCCTGCACTTAACGGCTGTTCTACAGGGATTCCACATTAGCAGAAACAAAACTATGGAGCGCGAAAGGTTTGGACAACGCGGAGCGCCTGCAAATGCCGTGCGGTAACATACAAACACTGCTGCATACTGTCCTGGCTCAGAGGACTACTTTCCTCTCGCGGACAATACTGTATAAGAATAGGCGGGAACAATGGGATAATGATAAGGACTGGGGTATGAAGTTGTTTATATACTCCTGAAGTAGACTGTGAGATTGTGACATCCACTGCTCTATAGTTCTTTAACAATGAGACAAAGAAGTTCGGTGCGTTGGTGTGACATTTTCTCTTTCTGTAGCTAAGATTATTTATGCGTTCATATTATCTGATATTTGTATTATTAAGGTTTGGATTATCAATGTTCCACAGTTGTTTGAGATAGTTAAACTACAAACAATTGTTTTTCTGCAAGCTTAAAATTACGAATGAACTAAATATGAAATTCTACTTCAAAACATTACATGTTTATATTTATCGCAAAGAAAGCAACTTTAATATATAATGATGATAATTCATATTATATCTTCAGTATTAATAAAGCTTCTTTGTGCACGTTTTTCTTCCACAGAAAACGTTTTGATCTTTCAGAAAGAGAATATTTGGATGCAAAATTATCTCTTTTTAACAAAAAGGAAAGAAAAGAATTACTTACAAGTCATTTGTGCACGATCATTGAACACAACGAACTTCGGAAAGCTAAGAAACTGTCTGAGCTTATGGAGAAACTAGAGATAGGCAGTCTCAGCTCAAATTTTGTAAGTAGGCTATGTTTTTATTTTGTGTTTCTTAGTTTTTGTAGGCCTTTTTACCATAAATACACAACGTTGTAGGCCTTTGTTTAACGTTAACAAAATTGCAACTTCTATTTGTGAAAATAAAATATTGTTTCAGAACAGAGGAACGCTAGACTTGTAGACTTTTATCTTTTATATCTAGGTTAATAATTCTACTTCTTATTATATTGTCAGATTGTTTTCCAAAATTAAAAGATTTAACTTATTTCTTTAAATATGTAAGGAAAACATTTTATTGGTTCTCCATTTCTCCATTTTATTGAAACCTGAGATTAAACTTTAAATGTTCGAAACAATTTGTGTTAGTATATTCTTCAAATGAACCAAACATGTTTTCATCTTTTCTGTCAGCTTCTTTTAAATAAAAAGTGTCAAAAAGGTGTATATCTTCCTAGCTGCTTCATTAAGTAAAATTGGAGCTTTCATGTAAACTAAAAAGTTTTATTTAAAGAATTTAAAAAATTTTAATTACTCTCTAGTGACAAAGATGTGGGAGGTTTAAACGCTGTTTTTATTTAGTCATTGTTGCCTATGGATCAGTTTTATAATTAATTATAATACTATAAGTGATTTGTACTAACGTCAACAGATTCTTAATAAGTTTTTATCTCTTAAACCCCTTTGCGCTCG